>PVJN01010100.1:15000-58642 GCA_004026805.1 Lasiurus borealis | reverse complement strand
GTTAATTCTTAGGGGGAAAGGGGTGAAGGGTGTACAGGGAGAGACTGGACAAAAATCATACACCTATGGATGAGATCAATGGGAGGGAGCTAAGGGCAGAGGGAGGGTGGGAGCTGGGTGGAGGGGTACTATGGAGGGGAAAAAAAGAGAAACAAATGTAATAATCTGAATAATAAAGATTTAATTAAAAAAAAAAGAAAAAAAAAGATTAATATCTTCCATACACAGAAAATCTAGGTGTTCTCATAGAAAGAAATGGAAAGAGGAGGTACATACAGGTGTAATGACTCTTAACAAGGAAGTTAGGAAAGGGGGAGATGTAGTTTTCATAAGATCTAAAAACATGGATTGGGACCAGTCAAATCTAACAGGTGAAGAGAGGCAGAAGCAGTGACTACAATGGCTTCCCCTCAAAAAGCTAAAATCCAGAAATGCAGGGAGAAGCATCCTCTTAGAGATGTCAATTGAGTCTACAGGAAGAGCTATCATCAGGGAGCTACCCTCAAAGAGTGAGACAACTGTCCAAAGTCATTACATAATATGGGATAGATATAATATGAATTGATTAGAAAAACCAGCATATGACAAAATAGTGTTATTGATATGCATCAGTGACTATGCAAGGAAGCATAGGCAGGTTTTGCCTGTTACCTATGGATTCCTGACCAATAAATTTTCAGAATTACAACATTCAAGAAAGACCTAGCAAAGATGTGGACTACCAGGGGGAGTCAGGCAGGCCTGGGTTAGATGCTAGTCTAATGGGAGATTTCTCTTGGAGGAGATCATCTTACTTAGGGAAGCGACGGGGAGGGAAATGGACATTTGAACAATAATTGTTTCTGTCACTCTTACAACTTACTGACTTTATGTCTCTCTGTGGAAGAGGAAATGGGAGGAATATTTAGAAAACAGTAGGGGCCACACGAGAGAAAAAGGAAGGAAGGAAGACACTTGAACACTGAAAAGGTGCTAGGTCTTCACAGAGGAGGGGAAAGGCACAGCCTCAGCTGTAGGTTAAATTGTTAAAACTCACTTTCTGAGAGAGGAGCAGGGGAATGGGAGAATGAGACACTGGTGCACGTCCCTCTACTACAAGTACACACAAAGCAGAGAGCAATGGTTGTGGCTTCAGGAACCAGCCACATCTGAGAGAACTGTATCCTGAGAACCATGTGGCAGAGATTAGGGTAAAGGAAACATTTCCAAAGTTGTTGCCAGTGTAGTAGTGCCCAGTGGTTCTTGGTGCCAGAAGAGATGACTCCCATGGCTACAACAAATCCAAGACTTTTATTCCAGAACTAGAGGCTCAGTGCACGAATTCATGAACAGGTAGGTTCCCTTGGAGTGGCCTGTCAGGATCAGGTCCCAGCTTGTGCCCCCAGGTTTGCAACCCTGCAGCCCCTCCTTGTACCTTATCATGGCCTGGCACTGCCCCCTCACCTGCGCCACCATCCCGCCTGCGGGACCATCAGACAGGGCCAGGCCCCCTGCTTGCCTCCTTAAGTGCCTGGGAGCTGGGTGGCAGCCCCACCCCCTCTGCTGCCACTGGTTGCCAACTGTGGGTGATGGGCAGGGTGACAGGGCCCACACACACCTGCCTTGGTTTGGTGCCTCCCACTCATCTGCTCCAGCATCCCACTGCAGTCCTGCTCTTTTCAGGCTCCACTGGGGGTGCTAGCACCGTGTTGCCAATGCCCACCATGTTTCAAGCTGTCCCCTGGTGGTCAGCACACATCATAGCGAGTGGTTGAACTCCTGGTCGAACTCCCAGTTGAACAATTTGCATATTAGGCGTTTATATATATAGATCTGTAAGCATGAGACATGTATTGCAGGGAAGCTGTGAATTACTGAAGGGTTCTCTATGTCTGCTTTTGCTCTCTGACCTCAGGATAATTTGGATGACCTAAGCATATGCATATTCTTTCTCCTCTGCTGCTCTGTGGTTAGTAGGCTGTGAGGGACTCTTCTTTCTTTAATTTTCTATTGTATTCTCCTCCCCAAACTTTTCATCCAGAAATTCTTTGGCTTTCCCTGTTCCATCATACATCATTTTCAGATTCCTAATAGATCTGTGATTTAAACATAGACAACGGTTAGTGAAAATGTGGAAAGCTCTTCATTTTCATTTTAATAGACCTTTATTTGAATGCCTATTGTGTACATTTTAATATCTCTGGCACTGTGTTAGGTGTCAGAGATAGTGAACTGGAAGTCACAGTCCTTTTGTCAATAAGCTTGGGGGAAAGAGTAAATGAAAAGGATTAGAAACTACAGTGATACCTTGATATACGAGTTTAATTCATTCCGTAACCTTGAGGTGTGGGAAACTATGCGATGCTCCAGTCTTGGTCAACTGGTGGGTCGTGTGCAGCCGGCCGATGCATGTGATTACTCCTATCTCAAATGTTGCTCATATTTCAAAGCAAAAATTGCTCGCTCGATGGCTCGTATCTCAAAAATCTCGTATGTTATGGCGCTCATATCTCAAGGTACCACTGTAGTACAATAAGTAGTAGAATAGAAGTACAAACAGGTTATGATTTGTATTCTCCAGGTTTAGGATCCTAACTGATGTAATGGACCCTAACTGATCCAATTAGTTGAGTTGCACATAAATGATCAAACTTTACCTGCATATTCTATATGCGCATGTCACAATTTCATACGTACACACAGTGTTCAGGACACAATATCTTACATTTGAATTTGCTTAAGATATGAAAATACCCTGCATGGAGGAGATGTTCTTGAAGCAGCTACCCTGGCCTTTCTCAGTCTTTCTTCACAGACGCAGTGGCCAGTGACTTCAGGGCTCAAGAGCCCTCATCTGCCCAATGAGTTGAAGCCCGCTTCAGTTTCCCTCCATGAATTTCTGAGTAGGATTATTTACACATGTTTAAACTAACAGGAGACATGCATACAATCTTTGGATAACTGCCCTTGTGGAGCTTCATCGTCTGGCTATCAAGACTCTTGCTAGCACTCCAGGAGGCCTCCTGGCGTAGGTGATAGGTACTCTGAGTCTTTATTGGCAATAACTAAGGACAGCCCGCACACCACCGTTCCCATTTTCCTCATGCCATCTATGTGGGGCCTACAGGAGCTGCCACATTCCAAAATACCACTAATGCTACTTCTCCTACATAAGAAAAAACTGAGGCACAGAGTGAAAGTTACTTGCCAGAGGTCACACAGTTTCATTCCAGGCCAGGATTTGAACCCAGGCAGTCTGGCTCAAGAGCTAACCACTGTGCTTTACTGCTTCTCAGCTCTAATGCTATGACTCACCAAGAGAAGGAGAAAAATTAAGCTGAGCCGAATGAGAGAGGCTAGAAGTCAGATTCAGAGTGAAAGACCTGATTGTCAGTTTCTGGTGAAAGACAGCTGTGTGTAGATGGCAGGAGAGAAAAAAGTTCTGGCTTCTCTTCCTCTTCTTGTAA
Source organism: Lasiurus borealis (assembly GCA_004026805.1). Lineage (NCBI taxonomy): Eukaryota > Metazoa > Chordata > Mammalia > Chiroptera > Vespertilionidae > Lasiurus > Lasiurus borealis. The sequence continues at coordinate 55,196 of PVJN01010100.1, read as the reverse complement.
GAACACTGATGCCATCTTGGGTGCCCATCCTCCTAATTTCATCGAAATCTAATTGTGTCCCAAAAGCTCTATCTCCTTATACCAGTGGTCAGCAAATGGCGCCTTGAGAGCCACATGCGGCACCTTGGATCCTTAAGTGTGTCTCTTCCACAAAATACCACGGCCTGGGCGAGTCTATTTTGAAGAAGTGGCATTAGAAGAAGTTTAAGTTTAAAAAATTTGGCTCTGAAAAGAAGTTTCCATCGTTGCACTGTTGATATTTGGCTCTGTTGACTAATGAGTTTGCCGACCACTGCCTTATACCATCACATTGGGGGTTAGAGCATCACTATGTAAATTTGGGGGGATTCAACCAGTAGCAAAAACCCAGTGCTGGGGGCTCCTCTATAGGTCCAAAAAAGCTTTTGTTCCTCAGGATACACAGCAGGATAGAAACAGCATACAGTGTGTGCTTGGCATATGAGACAAAGGGCCTTTACTCAGGACCTAACATGTCCTATTTACTCTATGACAGAGTTGGGGGTGGGGGTGAGCAGCATGTATGTGTGTTGGGGGAGAGAATATACTTTTACAAAGGAGAAGCAATGATTTCGAGTGGGCACCTGGAGGCATATTTTTTCTCCTTCCCAGATCTAATCTCTTCAGTTTAGTCCAAATTAAAATAACCTACCCTGAGGGAACATACATTCTGCAGGACAGCCTACCCATGAAATGAATGTTCTCTTAATCAGTTTTGCTGAAAGGAAGAATGGAGTTTGGCACAAAAAGTGGACTTTGTAAGCCAATTAGAGAATGAAGAATTGGGAGTTTTCTACATATATTTTGTGCAAAATTGGGGAGTGGGAATGAGAGCCATTACATTGTGTTTCTCTGGAAACTCAGAGTCTGGAGATGCCACTGTGACAGCTGACCTTCCAAGGGTCTCTTCTTTAGGACTTTCTGGCCTTGGGATGACTAAGTTGGGATAGTCTTTCTAGTGACTGAAGCCAGAGTATGAAAAATTCAAGGTGGTTGGATTGTCTCCTAGTCTACAAATAGATGGAGTTGAATAGAGAAGCAGGGGTTAGAGAAGGGTCAGGATGGGCCAGACTGTGTCCTTTCAAAATTCACATATTGAAGTCCTAATCCCCACTGTCTCCAAATGTGACTGTCATCAGAGATAAGATCTTTAAAGAGGAATTAATGTTGAATGAGGTCATTAGAGTGGGCCCTAATCCTATATGACTGGTGTCCTTATAAGAAGAGATTAGGCCCTGGCTGGTTTGGCTCCACTGATGGAGTATCAGCCTGCAGACCAAAAGGTCTGGGGTTCGACTCCAGTCAGAGGCACAAGCCTGGGTATGGGCTCAGTCCCTGATAAAAAGGCATGCAGGAGGCAGCTAATCGGTAATTTTCTTGCATCATTGATGTTTCTATCTCTCTCTCTCTCCCTTCCTCTCTGAAACCAATGTGTGTGTGTGTGTGTGTGTGTGTGTGTGTGTGTGTGTGTGTGTAATATATATAAACCCAGGATCTGTAATGACCGAAGGCTCAACCAACCAGAAAGCCAATCCTGCAGTCAGTGCTGGGTTTCCATGGTGACCCAATACTGACTACCATTGCTGTGGACACTGTGACCTAGCACTGGTTGCTGAGGAGGCTGCAGATCAGGCTCAGAGAGAAGCCTGGAGATAGAAGCAGGGTCTGATCCATAGCTCCATGTCAGCTGCTGATTAGCCCTGCCTCTCTGATCAGGCCTTGAGATAGGCCTAGAGATGCTGACTGGCATAGAAACTGACAAATCAGAACCTAATCTGGGTGAACATAAGGTGGGGCTGAGGAGGGGTTTTAAGGGAAACAGCTCTTTGGTGTAAGGTGTAAGAAAGTGGTTCAATTTTTTAATGACTGATTCTGTAGAATAATGGATATGGCTGGCTATCAGTCTAGACATAGGGATTGTGTATTTTTGTCTGCCAAGAGCATCTCCTCCTGATGAAAAAGGCTTCCCCCCATTTAAGCAATTCTATCCTATATAATCTATTGATATTAATAAAAGGGAAATATGCTAATTAGACCAGGTCGACTAGCCATCTTCCAGATATCCAACTTCCTTCTGGACAAAGCCATGGTGGTGGGGGCCGAGGCAGAGAGGGCAATTGGGGGCGAGATCAGGCTGGCAGGGGAGGACAGTTGGGGGCAAAATCAGGCCAGCAGGGGAGGGCAGTTAGGGGCAAGATCAGACTGGCAGGGGAGGGCCATTGGGGGTAAGATCAGGCCAGCAGGGGAAGGCAGTTGGGGGCAACTAGGGTGGCAGGGGAGGGCAGTTAGTGGTGATCAGGCAGGCAGGCAGAGACAGTTAGGGGCAATCAGACAGGCAGGCAGAGGTAGTTAGGAGTGATCAGGCAGGCATGCAGATGGGCAGTTAGGAGCCAGTGGTCCCAGATTGTGAGAGGGATTTCCGACTGCTGATTTAGGCCCAATCCAGCAGTCGGACACCCCTCAAGGGGTCCCCAATTAAAGATGGTGCAGGCTGGGCTGAAGGAACCCACCCTTGCACAAATTTTGTGCACCAGGCCACTAGTCTATACAGTGGATACAAGTTTAATTTGTTCTGTAACTTTGAGGTGTGGAAACCTATGTGAGCAAACGAGATTTTTGAGATACAAGCCATTGTGCAAGCGATTTTTGCTTTGAAATATGAGCAACAGTTGAGATACAAGTAATTGCGCAGATCGGCCGGCTGCACATGACCCACCAATTTACCGTGACTCGAGCGTCTCATAGTTTCCCATGCCTCAAGGTTATGGAACGAATTAAACTCGTATCTCGAGGTACCACTGTATATACAAAAAGCCAGTGATTGGAACATCATAATGACCAGAACGACCAGTTACTATGATGCCCACTGTGACCAGCAAACCAAACAGATCTGGGGTGGGGCTAGCTAGACAACTTCCCACAACTCCTCCCCCAGCTGGCCATGCTCCTGATGGGCTTCTTCTACTCCAATTAAGCATCAGGGCCAGCAGCCAAACCCTTCCCCCACATGGCCTTTTCCCATGGCTGGCCCTACCCTTGATTGGCCTCTCCCAACCTGATCAAGGGTGGGGAACCTGGCCAACCCCCAGACTGGTCCCCCCAGATGGCCTTGACCCTGATCATCCCCTCTACTCCAACCTCCTGCAGCCCTGCCCCTGGACAGCTCCACCCAAGATGGGTCCCCACCATCCAGATCAGGGGCAGGGCTGGCTGGCCCACGGCTCACAGCCCCTCCCTCCAGCAAGTTCTGCCCCTGATTGGCCCCCGCCACACCAATTGGGGGGTGGGGCCAGCCAGCCAACATTCTGTGTCCCCTCCCCCCAGCCTTTTATCAGCCTCTCCCACCCTGATTTAGGGTGGGGTGGTCAGCCAACCTTCCTGTGGCCCTTCCCCCTGCTTGGCCCTGCCCCCAATTGGCCTGCACCCCCTGGCCAATTGGCCTGCAGCCCCTCTCCTTGGCTTGCCCCGCCCCTGATGGGTCACAACCACCCCAATTGTCCCACAGCCCTTCCTCTCAGCCAGCTCTGCCCCTGATCGGTCCCCTGACCTCATTTAGGGGTGGGGCTGGCCAACCCACTGCCCACAGCCCCTCCCCATGGCTAGCCACAACCCCAAGTGGCCCCCACCCCAACCAGGGGTGGGGCCTGCTGGCCAATCACCCACAGCCCCTCCACTCAGCTGGCCCAGCCCTGATTAGGCCCCAATAGGGGCAGACCAACTGGCCAACCTCCTTCTGTCTCCTCACAACAAGCCTGGCCCCAATCCACCAATTGCGGCCAGGCTGGTTGAACCCCACCTATGCACGAATTCGTGCACTGGGCCTCTAGTATATATATATGATATTAGGACACAGACACCCATGGAGAGAAGACCATGTGAAGACACAGCAAATACAGCATCTACAAACCAAGGAGAAAGATTTTCAGAAGAAGCTAATGTTACTAGCACCTTGATTTTAGACTTCCAGCCTCTAGAACTGTGAGAAAATAAATTTCTGTTGTTTAAGCCACCAAAGCTATGGTACATTGCCATGATCATCCTAGAAAACTAATATAGCCCTTGATCCAAGCACATTTGTGTTCTTGGAAGACAATGTGTTATCTTGATGATAAGATCTTGCTTTAACCAAGTGATTTTTAGTTGGATTTTTATCACTTACAACCAGAGTGGTCCTGACCAATTCACTATTGATAAACAAGTAGGAATAAGCCAGTAAAGGAAGGAGGCACAGACATTGAAGATGGTTGGAGTGTGGAGCAGGAACCAGGTCATGGAAGGCCTTGATGAGAGCTCTAGGAGTGGGAGAATATTGTAGTAATTTAAGCAGGGAAATGAGAAGATCAGATTTAGATTTTTGAAAACACACACACACACACACACACACACACACACACTGATCACATGAAGATGTGAATTGGAAGAAATTAAAATAGAACACTCATGCCGAATTCTGCATGAGAAATGATGATGCCTGGATTAAAGGTGTGGGGAGATGGCCAGATTCAAGGGAAACTTTACCTTTTAAAAGGTAAAGTTGACGGGTCTTGGTGACTCATTTATGCTCCACTGTTAATGGAGGGAGAAATCAAAGGTGCTCCCAGGTGTCTTGCTTAGGTGATTGAATGGCCCATGACAGAGACACAGAAGGAGGACAGGTTTGAAAGTGAATAAGATGGACTCACATTTTTGCATGTAGATTTAAGAGGGCTTTTGGGCTATTGCAGAGAAGGAGTTCAGTGTTGCATATGGGGCTGCAGTTGAGGAAAAAAGTCTAGGCTGTAGGGTCCCGTGGGTACAGGGGAAACTGTGAGGTTGCTATTACCACAGTGGCTTAAATAATTTGAGGTGCTAACCCATGAGTTTGTTTTTCTCATTCCACTGTCTCTTTTATCTTTCTCCCTATTTGAGCAGGTAGCAGACCCTGTGCGCTCTGTCTAGGGGGGGCATGTGTGTGCAGATAGGAGAGCAGAGAGCCAGCAAGTCTTTCTGTCCTTGTTTTCCCAAAGCCTAAACCCTTGAGGTAAGTGGATTGGCTTATAGAGACAAAGTATCTTGGCCAGGAGAAGGGGTGAGGGTGGGGGGACTGGATTTTTAGCTTCATAGGGAAGCCAGAATAAAGTTCTAAAACCTGTGTTCCTCAAAATGGAAATAATTGTCTCAGAGTACTGGAGGTGAGGTGTCAGCAGGGCTTGCTCTCTCTGATGGCTGCAGGGGAGAGACTTTTCTTGTCTTTTCAGCTACTGTGTTTGCTGTCAGTCCTTGGCTTTCCTTAGCTTGTAGATTCATCATTCCAAACACATGGCTATCTTCACATGCTGTTCCCCCTGTGCTTGTCTGTCTCTGTGGCCAAATTTTCTCTTTTAATATCAGATTAGAGCCCACCCTAATAACCCAATATTAACTTGATTACTTCTATAAAGATCCTATTTCAAAGTAAGATGACATTGTGAGGTCTTTTTCGGGGGACATAATTTAACCCACCACACTGTTCTTCCTCCTCTCTGTAATGACTGGCTTCCTGGCATTGTGGAAAGATGGTAATAAGACCCCAGAGAGAAAGGCCTAGACCCTAGGGCACCCAGTTAAAATGACTGTAGGCCATGCAGGACCTGAGTGGCCATGTCAACAGTGTCAAGTTAATGCCAATTAAGTGTGGGCTGCGTGGCTTCATATATCCCCAGGTGCCCTGACACCCTGTGGCACAAACGGTGAGGACGGTGTTTACCTGACATGGAAGTGAGGTTTATCCTTAAAAGTTAAAGAGATCGTTAAGAAACCCATTATGTTTCTTGTATACTTACGCATGTGAACAAGACTTATGCCCACTCCTCCTGTGATTGACATTCCCCCAGCACAGCTGTCCTTCCTATCTGTGCCTGTCTTTCCCTCCGCGTTGTCAATAAGCCAGACGCTGATCATTGCAGCAGCTATGTTTTCTAGAACATGTTATCACCCACCACTTGCTTTTTTTTTCTCCCATAAAGATTTTTCTGTTCAATATAACCAAAATCTATATTGGTAAATGCTGTATGAAAAAAAAAGAAGAAGAAGCCTATTGCTTTTTTGAAAGGAACAGATGGTGAACCTGGGAAAAATCTTCTGGTGGGTCACTTTATCTTTTTATTTCTCATCTTTCTCCTTTTAAAAAATAGAAAATATATTCTATTTGCTACATATCATAGGAGCAAAGGGAAAATGATATATGGAAAAGAAATATGATTTCATAATCAGAGAAGGAATGGTGTTCAGTGATGAAAAACACGCAGTAATTTTCTATCGTGAAAAGCAATTTCCTTCAAACCTGAGTCATAACTTTTTATCCTGATCACGTCGTTTCCACATTTCCCCAGAAAAATAAACCCCAATTTCCTGACCTTGCTTAAAAAGTTTGATTTGAGAAACCTGCCACTCAGCTCTCCCAGAGCCATTGATTTGTGGGAGAAAGCCATATCCCAAAGCACATCAACAGCAGGAGGTGCCAGGGGCCCTGGCCTCAACCCCTTTCATGTCTAATTGGCTGTGCGATCTCAGAGAGAAAATAAACAGTTTTGCTTAGCTCATCAGAAAACACAATAAAAAAAATCATGAATGCATTGTTCTTCAGTTATTCTTTTATCAAACACTGAGTGCCTACTATAGGCCAGGCACAAGGCTAGGAGCTGGGGACATAGTGTAGAGGATGGAGTTCCCATCCGGGAAGGCAAGCATGAATGTTTTATCACAGCTCAGGTAAATGTAGGATAGGAGGTACCAGGGGTCATATGACTGTATAAAAGGGAAAATTGAGTTTGTTTGGGATTCAGGGACGGTTTCTGAAGAAGGACTGCTTATGCTGCCATCTGAAGGACAAGTAGGAGGAGTTAACCAGGCACAGGCAGGCAGAGTGAGCATTCTAGACAGAGGATCAATATGTACAAGGTTGTGAGTTTGGAGGGAGCACCGTGTATACGAAGGACTGAAAGTGGGGGTACAGAGTGGTCTGATGAGACTGGGAAGTGGACAGCCAGCATGCACAGGCAGACCATAATAAATACTTGTTTTTATCCCAAAGCAATGAGTGGGAAGAATGGTGTATGTGTGTGTGTGTGTGCACGCGCGCGCACGGGATTGCCTCTATAGGATAAGTTTTTATTAAGAAGACAAATAGAAAGTTATATAGATTAGCTTGGGAGATGCACATCAAAATGTCTCTGGGTTATGGAATTTGGCAGGAATTTTTTATTTTGGGGGTGGGTACATTTTATATTTTCCAAGTATGAGGGAATAATTTTTTAAGAACTTCCTAAGCATATAACCGAGGGTAGGAAATGTCAGAGTCACCGGCATGTCACCAGGAATACGGGGTCTTTCTCTTTGGGAATGGGGTGGGATGGGGTGAGGCTGTCATGAGGTCCGGGGCTGCAAAGGAATACAAAGAGGGAAGAGGCTGGGATTGAGCTGTAGCCCTCAAGCTCACAAACTGACACCCTAACCTCCAGAGAGGGTGTATTTGGAGTAAGGAAGAAATTAAGGTTAAATGGAGTTACAAGGGTGGATCCCTAATCTGTTAGGGCTCAAGTTCCTGTAAGAGCAGATATAAGGGTGCTTGCTGGGACACTGCCATGTGAGGATACAGCAAATAGATGGCCAACTACACACCAGAAGCTGGAAACTGAATTGGCCGGCCCCTTGGTTGTGGACTTCCGGCCTCCAGAACTGTGAGAAATGATGTCTGTTGTGTAAGCCACCCAGTCTGTGGTGTGCATTCTGGCGGCCCGAGCAGACTGAGATATGGCAGTCTCTCCAGGAAGACTTCATACAGGAGAAGAAATGGCAGTTGCACCTTTTCAATTTTTATTACATTTCAGGTTATCTATGTTCCTTTTATGAGGGAAAAAGTTACATTACCATCTAACAACTATGAAAGAAATGAATGAATCCCAGTAAGAAGTACATAAAGCACATAAGTATTTCCAAATGTACATCCATGTGCATGTAATGCTGAGGGACAGAAACGCCGGCCTCCAAACAAGATTTGAACCAAGTTTTATCCATCAAGACTGAAAGGAACAGAGATGTGCATTGTGCTCTCTGCTGCAGGATCTTGACCCTCGGAGTCTGGGAGGCAAAGAACTTGATTCTCTAGGGAGGGCAACATTCAGGGGCAATACAAACATTACAGGCAGAAGCAGTGTCTCAGAGGGAGTGGGGCTAAAATGAAATTCTGAAGAATGAGTAGGAGTTCATGAAGCAGAAAGTGAAAGATAGATAGATAGGTAGGTAGATAGATAGATAGATAGATAGAGAATTCCTGTAAGCTCATGAGGGCAAGAACTGTGTATTTTTGATTTTTGTCCTCTGTGCCTGGTACCTAAGTAGTTTGTGGAGTGGGTGGGTAGAGTGCCATGGAAGGCAGAAGAAACAATATGTGCAAAGACACTGGAGCCAGAAACAGCATGAGATATTTAGCAAATTCCAAGTTAAGTATGGTTGGAGCTGAGGATGTCTGTGTGGGGGCAGTTTGGAAGGGCAGGAGGGTGGCAATGTAGAGGAGAGTGGAGCACAGAGGAGATGCCGTTAGAGAGGCAAACTGCAACTGGTCCTGCAGGGCCTTGTATGCTGCACTTGGAGGCCTGCACTGAGTTCTGTGGGTAGTGGCATCCTAGGTTTGTTTGCAGGTCATAGAATCAAGGTGATAACCCAGATCTCTGGCTCCTCCAATCCATCCATCATCTTTCCCTTTATCCATCTTTACCTGTGACTTTGCAGGGAGGTTCCTGGCCCCAGAGGGCAGGGCCAGGCATGGCAATATATCTTGGTAGGTTTTCCAATGCTTGGTCCTCAGGCATGGCTATAAAGGAGCAAGCTGTCTACCTTTTCTCTTATCCTCTGCCACTCCTCACTGCCTTGGCAGCTGCTCTCTAAGGGGCACACACTAATTTAGGGTTTGATTGTAGGAAACTGGAGATGCTCTGAGGTAGGTCGAGGCAGAGAGGTAAGCCCCGAGAAGTACCTTCTCATCCTGCAGGGAGGTCGTGTAGTGCAATAGCCAGGAGGGAAGCTGGCATCCTGTCACATTGGAACCAGTGGTAGACACGGAAGAACAGCAGGGAAGACTGGCTAAGAAAGCTGAGGGGTTACAAGAGGGTTGAGAGTTTCACAGAGCAACACAGAAGATGGGCTTTTGTGTGTTGGGCAGTGAAGACTCAGGATGACAGTGACAGGCTGTTCTGAAGGAGGGCAGTACCATTAGCTTGTCAAGTCCATTGGCTGTATAAGGAAATGTCAACTGTCTGTCTTTGTGCCACCTCCCTCCCTCCCCATCTCCCCAGTGCACCAGTCATCATCCATAACCAGCTTCCACCTTCACCTCCTGATCCCAGACCAGCAAAAACAGTAATAGGAGACTTCTCACCATAAATGCCCCACATAGTGTAAAATCCCCAGCCCCACTGCTGGGCCATAAGGTGCAAACTAGATAGAGCCACCTCTTCTCCAGATATTCTACAGCTACCTGCTGTAAACAGCCTTCATCACCACACTTTCCTGTCCCTCAGTACTCCCCCTCCTGCTCCCTCTGTCAGTCTTCTTACATTGTAAGTCTCCTGTCCAAAGAAATAACTCTCAGAATCCTGCAACAGAGAGGTCCAAGATGAAAACATGGGAAGATGCATGTTTAAAGTGCAATTTCAAGACTGCATGGGGAGAGATTGCATGGGAAGCAGAGAAAGCCCGAATCAAAGTGATGTTGCCACTCTCTCCTCATCTCTGTCCTGAGCCACCCGTGTCTCTGAGCCTCAGGATGAGGACCTGGTTGCTTCGGTGGGAATCACTCCGCAGGCTACAGATGGTTCCTGCTTCATACATATTTCATCTGTTTGAGTGTATGTGGTTTAGGGTGAATAAAAGCAAAGTGATTTTTGTGTCTCCAGCTTTGCCTTCAATATTTAGAGGTTGCAGCTCCACCAAAGCCTCTGAGATGTAACTAAATGCAGACAGTCGCTGCCAGCAGGCATTGGAGCTCTCTGTGGAGAGGGGGCTCAAGGTTGCAGATTCCCATTAGCAAATTGGCATCTCATTCCTCTCTCCTCCCCAACAGGCCCTTGGATGAAGCTGAAATGCCAAGTTATTTCCCCAGAGAAATGCTTCCCTCACATAGTACATTCCAATCAGACAGGTCACATGTCCCCAACTGTGACCAACTATCTCCCCACCCCGCTCTGTGCACAGCAACTGACATCGGATGAGCTCATCACATGCACAAGTGCTGAGGCCATAAATCTTTCAAAAGATTAAATGGAAGCACCAAATCAGGCACCAAAGATTAGAAAATATGGTCAATGACAAAGACAAAGGCTGTTCGGATTTCCTGTAAGATTAAGAAACTATCAGAAGTGGCCAGAAGTCCTGTAATCGGGCTGGCCTCTCTCATTCAGATCTTCTGACGGTGCTTATCTGACCCTTTTGGTCTCCCCAGGAGATTAAAAAAGGGTAGTTGAAGAGAAATGGTCATTTCAAATATCTTTGTTTCCACATATGTCTCAGATCAGAAGAAGCCAGATCTGATCCTGTCACCATACTGCTTAAAATCAGATGGCTCCTGGGCTCACAGGAAAACAGCTCACATTTCTTAGCATGCAAATCTTTTGTGAAGTGTTTTCATCGCGCTTTCCTGGTCTCCTTGCTGGCTGCTTAGGGGCACCTGAATTATATTTGAGTACTGAGAACTCTCATGCATTCTGATGCCACAGGTCTTTGCTTGTGCTGTCCATCTTTTAGAATGCCATTCCACCAGGTGTGTGCTTGGTCTCCTCTGGTTCCTGCTTCATGCACAGCTCCCCCCAGGAGGATCGCCCCCCTGCAGGAGAATCAGTGCTTGCATGCCTGTGTTACAAAAGTCTTTGTAAATTTATTATAATACTAGAGGCCCAGTGCATGAAATTCATGCACGGAGTGGGGGTTCCTCAGCCCTGCCTGCACCCTCTTCAATCTGGGACCCCTAGGGGGATGTCCGACTGCTGGTTTAGGTCTGATCATACCAGCAGTCAGACATCCCTCTCACAATCCAGATGACTGGCTCCTAACCACTCTTCTGCCTGCCTGCCTGATTGCTCCTAACCTCTCTGCCTGCTGGCCTGATTGCCCCTATTTTGCCCCCCTGCTGGCCTGATAGCCCTTACCTTGCCCCCCTGCTGGCCTGATCACCCCTACCTTGACCGCTGCTGGCCTGATCTTGCCTCCAACTGCCCTCCTCTGCCAGCCTGATCTTGTTTCTAACTGCCCTCCCCTGCTAGCCTGGTCACTCCCAACTGCCCTCCCCTGCTTGCCTGATTGCCCCTAACTGCCTCTGCCTTAGCCCCCACCACCATGGCTTTGTCTGGAAGGAAGTTGATGTCTGGAAGGAAGTTGATGTTTGGAAGATGGCCAGTCAACCCAGTCTAATCTAATCAGCATGTTACCCTTTTATTAATATAGATTATCAGGCAGTATTATTACTGTTTTTTCACACACTGGTGTTTTTGCTGGACTCTGAGCCTCAGTATTAATATCTCAGCATATTTTTTTTGAAATCCTGGCACATAGCTGGGGCTCAATGAACATTTGAATGGGATAGAATGGGATTCATCTCAAAGAAGAGATGGAATACCAAATCTGTGTGTGACTAATAAGATCCAATGGTATGTTCTGACAAGATTTAGAGTAGTTTACACAGAAGAAAGTTGAGTGTACAATTCTTAGGAGAACAAAACTATACTATTTTACTTGAAAATTTACTTGTACTATTCATTCATTCATTCATTCATTCAACAATTGCTTATGTAAGGCCTGCTACAATGTTCTAGATACCTTGGATTTAGTAGCAAGCAAAAATAGAAAAACATTTCTGGCTTCATGCAATTTGTATTTTAGAACTCAGAGCATAGTGGTTGGGGTGGGTTCTGTATTCATTCCCCATTTTGATCACTTACTAGCTGTGTGACTTAGGGAAAATTACCTAACCTCCCTGTGCCTCAGTTTTCTTTGTAAAATAAAGATAAATAATTGTGCCTACTACACAGGGTTCTTGCAAAGATGAGTAAATAAATACAGAGGGGAAGCCAAGATGGTGGTATAAGGTATAATACTACATGCTGCCTCTCACAACCACACCAAAACTACAATTAAAATACAAAACGTCTAGCCGAGACTGGTTTGGCTCAGTGGACAGAGTGTCGGCTTGCGGACTGAAAGGTCCCAGGTTCGATTCTGGTTGGGGGCATATACCTTGCTTGCAGGCACATCTCCAATGTGGGGCATGCAGGAGGTGGCTGATTGATGTCTCTCTCTCATCAATGTTTCTGACTTTCTATCTCTCTTCCTCTCTGTAAAAAATCAATAAAATATATTTTTTTAAAAAATACAAAACGTCTATTACCCAGTACCATGGGAAAGCTAGATGAGTAGAAATTCTACAACTAGAAGGAAAGAGAAAAGAGCATTGAGACAAGCACAAGCACAGAAAAGCTGAGGTAGGGAGGCGTGTGAATAAGCCTGGGGGCTGGTGACTGGGTGTGCTGCTTCTTTCAACAAGCTCCTGATTACTCTGAACTCCAGTTTCCAGAGAGACTCTGTGGAACCAGACTCCTATGGGGAGAAGCTGGACTGTCTGCCATTGGGTCCAAAAGGGAGGGTGGCTTTCTTGCAGAGGTGCCAGCAGAAATCATTGTTTACTGTGCTGGGGCGCAGGATGTGGGGACACAGAGATGACTGATGGGCAGCCATTGCTGTTTGCCACGCCCTAGCCTAGTGATTTCCTGAGACCTCACTCTGCACAATTTATAAACCAAAAGTGGAGCAGCTTTTACATATAAATGGCCTGCCATATCACAGCTTTAACCCAACAAACTGCAGCTCTGGTCAGACAGTTCCAAAACCTCTAAACCCCAAGCAAGGAGAAGAAATCTGCAGATCTTGCTATAGCTCCTGCTGGGTGGCCTCAGACAGTAGCTGACCTGCACCTGATTGGAGATCCAGAAGCCAGTGTATCTGGTAGTCAGTGTGAGATGACACCAGATTTCAACTCCTCACATCCATAAGTGACACATTCAAGAGGCAGACTCAGAGAGCACCAAAGCCCTACTGAAGCAAGTCCTGCCCCATAAGGGTGTCTCCAGCATAGCACTTCTTCCATTATAGACACAGGTGGAGGGGAGCTATAGGAGTAAAAAAGAGAACATCTGTAATAATATGAACAATAAAGATTTATTTTAAAAATAAGTTAATATAAGCAAAGCACTTAGAATAATGCTTGGCCTGTAGTATATATTCAACAAATGTTAGCTATAGTTCATTTTACAGCTGAGAAATCAGAGGGACCGACTCTACAGTGGGTTGTTGCTCTAACCTCTCACTTAGGGTACCCCCAAAACAAATTAGTCTGTAAATACCTGTGTGCACTCTGAGAACCACTAGCAGGGTCACCTCAGATCATCAAGAAACACAGATATTTACATTACGATTCATAAACAGTAGCAAAATTGTAGTTATGAAGTAGTAATGAAAATAATTTTATGGTTGGGGGTCACCACAACATGAGGAACTGTGTATTAAAGGGTCACAGCATTAGAAAGGTTGAAAACCACTGATCTAGATAAACATGTTGACAGTTAGAGGAGAATTATTCAGATGAACTCTCTACTGTGCATCAATCTCACTGCTCAACTTCATGTTTTCCAGATATAGCCAGAGGGAAAGGCAGCTTTGGTAGGAATGGAGATTATCTCTCATGAGCACTCAGAGCAGGGTCCTGTCACTACCTGTGTGTCCTTGAGCAAGTTTCTCCCTATCTTGGTCTTACCATCTGCGGAATAGGAGCTGGTTACACAAAGAACTGCCTCACTAAGTCAAAGTCAGAATTAAATAGGACAATTGTGCAAAGCCTTTAGTACAGTTCCTAGAATACAGTAAACATTCAATAAATGACAATAATTCTTATCTAATTACCCTCCGTTTTACTTTCCATTGTTTGTTTCCCGTGGCTTCAGTTAACCGGGGCCAACCATGGCCTGAAAACATTAAATGGAAAATTCCAAAAGTAAACAATCCATCAGTTTTAAGTTGTGCGCTGTTCTGAGTAATGTGATGAAATCTTGCTTCATTGCACTGCCTCCCACCTGGGATGTGAAATCATCCCTTTGTCCAGAGTATCCAGAATGCTGTGTTACCCACCCAATAGTCACTTAGTCTTGGTTATCAGATTGACTGTTGAGTTATCGAAGTACTTGTGCTCAAAGAACCCTTATTTTACTTAATAATGGCGCCAAAGCCATTCACATAATTTTTATTACAGCATAGTATTTTAATTGTTCTGTGTTATTATTGCTGTTCATCTCTTACTAGTCTCTGTTATAAACTAAACTTTATCATAGGTATGTACATATAGGGAAAAACTATAGGGTATATAAGATTTTGGACAACCACTGGGGGTCTTGAATGCATCCACTCTGGATAAAGGGGAAGTACTGTTTTATTGTTTGATGAGTCTAAGTTGTCTAATCTGTGATGTGGGGTTTCCATGCCAACTCTGGAAAGGAGTGAGCATTGCAGCAAATACCATCCTTAATGTGAATTGCTTCCTTAACCATTCTCAAAGACTTTACAAAACTTACATATCTACAGCATTCTACCAGAAATTATTTTCTTCCAATAAATATTTGAGGCTATAGGTAGAGATCAGCAGGGTCTACTGCAATAACAACCTCTAAATCTCATGTTTTGTACATACTGAGGGGACTCTGCCCTTTGATACCACTCAGTGATCTTGAGGATGGGGCAGCCATCACCTGACATGTTGCTGCCCATGGCCAGAGGGAAAAGAGAGCTGTAGATGGTTTCACACCAGCAAATAAGTACTTCAGCCTAGAAATGGCACTCATCACTGTGCCTACCATTCATGGAGCACATGGCCCGCCTGCGCAAGCCATGCCCATGGAAGCTAGCAGTGAAATTCAAAAAGTGGGGAGAATTCCAGTGCGATTCCAAGGAAGGCTATATTTGGCTATGTGACAACCAAATGTTACAACTCTATGCAAAGCACTGGCTAGCCCCCACAGAAGATAGAGTAATACATAAACTATGATCTTGGTCCTCAGGTGACCTACAACCTGGCAGGAGAGGTAAGGGATAGAAAAAGGTAGAATAAAACAGATACTACTTCTGCTCTTCCAGCAGAATTCTATTGAGCCTAGAGGACAAGCAGAGTGATTAATTCTCACAGCACTGCTTTGGACACTAAAGAAATTCATTACCAGGCACCTGGCAGGGACTGTAAAGATGTTATTTGAGAGATGAGAACCAGTGTAGCAATATCTCATCATTTTTTAAGTTCTAGTGAAGGCTTTCATCATCATTTATTTAAACATCTATCTGTCTGGGTGATGTGATGTGCCAAATAAGCAGTAGATGTGGTATTGCCCTTGTGGAGATCTTGGGAACTAGGGAGCCATAGCCAGATCCAGCATGGCAGAGAGGATGGGTGAGACACATCTGGACATGCTCACAGTCGATAGGACACACCTCATACACAATGCAATCCTCCTCTTCTATACCAAATTACACTGTCCTCATGTGGAATCATTGCATGGTCTATACTCGTGGTTGGCAAACTGGCTCGTGAGCCACATGAGGCTCTTTGGTTCCTTGAGCGTGGCTCTTCCACAAAATACCATGTCCTGGGCAAGTCTATTTTGAAGAAGTGGCATGAGAAAAAGTTTGAGTTTAAAAAACTTGGCTCTCAAAAGAAATTTCAATCGTTGTACTGTTGATATTTGGCTCTGTTGACTAATAAGTTTGCCAACCACTGGTCTATACCAAGCGAGTGTTTGGGAAAAGAGACCCTCCAACACCAACCAGCATCATCACAAGGTCATGTAAACAATCCCTGTTCTTATCATGCGTCAGTATTATCTTGTGCTGGAGAATTTCATAAACAAACATGGATTACAATAAAAAAGTCCCTACACTAGGCAGGTAATCAAATTTCTACATCATAGAAGCCTCAATGAATTACATGCATAGTAACCAGGTTTGTTCTCATAAAAGTCACTCTGCCACCCTTAAACGCATCATAAAAAGATCTATATTAAAAATCAGCATCATGATGTCTATAAAAGATTGAAGTGAAAAAATTTTATGTTGAATCTGAATCTCATAGGGCTTTAAGGCAACCCTAACTTGAGGCAAGGCTCCCATGAATGTCAGGGTAGCCAGAGGGCCCATCAATCTAGTTATTTAATAAAACTGAATACCTAAAACTATATGCACTGAATATATAATTCTTTGGGAGAATCAATGAATGAGTTGGTAACTTCCCTCAGAGAGGTTACCCATCTTGAACTCTGGACAGACCCCCTTGAGAAGAAGGCCTTGGGACCCACTATGGGGCCCATCTGTCGCTGGCAGCCGGAAGGCATGGCCTCACCAAGATTTTTTCAGAACTGTGCCAGTACATGTGGAGGAAATGATGGCATGATGAGTTCCTTGTGAAATTCTCAGCCTCATAGAATATGGAAGCTAAACTATAGTAGAAACAGAGGAAGAAAGTGGGGCCTAGAAGGTTGCAATGACCTGTCAAACATCAAAGGTCAACTTCTAAGGGTCTCGATTCCCTAATCTACAAAATAGGGGTGACAGATCGGGATGAAATGAGATTGTTTCTAAGTATAAATAGAAGGACTTCTATTTTGAGCATTGTCTGGACCTGCCTGTCTTCCAGAGCAGTGGTGCCGATACCCTCCCAGCCCCCCTCACCTCCTCTGCTGGGTTGGTCATTCAGGGTTGCTCACTGCTTCCCTGCACCTCCTATCCATCTTCCTCCATGAAATAAAGATGTCTGTGTGCTAGAGTTTGGGTTTAGACCCACTGATCTGGGAGCCAATGAGCCTGAACCAAACCCACTTGCCCCCATGGGGCCCATTTGTAATGGGGAAAGAGCTGGACCAACTGCTCTAGAGGACAACATGGACAGGACAGAGGCATGGCAGTGCCCTGGGCACACTCTCAGGGTGCCCCAGGTTGCACTCTCAGAGTTCCACTGGCAGGGACAGCCTCCTCCACACTCCCTTCCTACCACTGCCTTTGAGGTGCACTCTCCCCTAAAACCAAGCAGGGGGAGGGGATGTGGCCAGGGTGGAACGAGGGTCTAAGTTGGGGAAGCCTGAGGGTTGGTGAGGCTGGATGAGTGTTTTTTTTCCTTCCATGTTGAGGCCTGACTCTTTTAGAGAAAGGAGGCCTGTACTGCAGAACCATTGATAAGGCCACGTATGCAAACTTGTGTTTCCAGAACAGCTCAAGTGTGATCAGAATTCACACCAAATTCCCGCACCTCCTGGCTGACCCTCTGACCTGGTTCATAAGGCCAGGGCTTCCCCTCCTTCCTGATCACAGGCAGGGATGAGGCCACTTCCTGAGGGCCGTGCCTCCATGCCGGGTACAGCCCCATCTCCAGCCTATAGGAGCACAAGGCAGTAAGGGAGACCCCTCTCCTAAGCTCCATCTCTGTGAACAATACTTACATTAATAGGAGAAAGAGATGCTGGTCCCTATCCTCACCCTGGCCTTGGCACAGGAAGCGGCCCCCCACAGTGTCCAGTGATTGTGTCTCACGATTCCTCCTTGACCTTACACCCTCATCCCAGTCGTGTGGGCCACACAGTCCAGTGGCCACATCAGCTTGGGTTGTGGACTGGAAGCCCCGCCCTCTGAGCCTTTCTGTCTGGTGCTGCCTTCAATCCTCAGACAGGGAAATGGTAGAGGGGAACTCTTCTGCCCTCCAACTTGCTGGCGGGGCAATGGGGAACATCACGATGTTTGAATAAAATGCTGGATTACAGTGAGTGAAAGCAGAACAAAATATTTGGATTTGAGTTTACCTCAGAAAATGTATGACCTGGGGCTGCCAGATCTTTTTTCCTAACCTGACAACTTTCCCAGCAGGCTATGTTGTTATCAGGTGGGAGTTGGGCTTCCAGAACTAGGATGGGGGAGCTCACATCGCTTCCTTGTCACTTTTGCCTACAGTCATTGTCACCCCAGCCAGACTAGAAAGGGGAGAGAAGCCGAGACAAGGGGAGATAATTTATGTGGGCTATGAGGCACGTGAATATGGGATAAATAAATTCCATCAAAATTAATTTAATTAACAGGAATCTTAGCACATTCTCCTCTGATTTCAGAATTACAGTTCTGTCAAGATTGGTGTAAGATTTTTTTTTCTTCCTTCCTTGGTTTTCTTAATGTTAGAGCATGGCTTGGACAGATGCAATTGTCAGAAGTCAGCAAGGATGGAGATTAAAGGGTAAAGTGTATCCTGGAGAGAGAAGATGGTCCCATCTGATGCTCCAAGACACACTATGCCTCTGCCTCATGGCCCCCACACAGCAAAACCTGTATTGTTTAATCAGAATTCAGTGAGACCCTAATATGAGAATGTACTCGGGGAGGGAAGAGTTCGGCCTGTGTAGAGAGCAGGGACTTTGGAATAGCCTAGAGCTGTGTAACTTGGGCAAGTTATCTAGTATCGTTGAGCACCCATTTCCTCCTCTGTAAAACAGAGTTAATAATCACAGTGCCTATGTCACAGGATTGCTATATCGATTTGAGTGTTTACAAAGTGTTTGACAGTCTCTGGCAATTAAATGAAAACTTAATATACAGTTGTGATTCTTTATGTCTGTGCTAGGAAAGAAAATGACGATGGGGACATTGTCCCCACTCTGTCAAAGATGCAGAAGAACTTGATGTGTTTGGAGAAGAGTACACAGGGTGCCGAGTGAGTAGGACATGACGATGGGGAGGAGGAGGCAAGGTCGCACAAGGCTGACTTTGGATTTATCCTGTACGCAATGGAAAGCCTCTAACACTCTGAGGCACTTGGCAATTTAGAGAGTGGAGTAGGAAGAGACAGGAGGTAGGGATGAGCCAAACGTAAGAGGTGAGGAAGTGATGAAAATAATCTTTGTAGGAACTTGGCAATAGAGTGGGAAAGTCAGGGACAGATTCCAAGACTTCTAGCAGTTACTTGGGATGCTCTACTACAATGTCATCTCCAGGAGGGCAGCCTGCAGTCTTGGTTTGTACACTGATGTAACCCAAGTACCCAAAACAATGTCTGGCACAGAGCAGATGCTCAATAAGTGTTGAATGAGTGAGTGCATGATGGTGGCATTAACTAAAGAAGGAAATAGAGGGGGACTAGCAAATTTGAAGGTGAAAAGAATGAGTTTTCTGGATATGTTGAATTTGAGTGGCCTATGGGACTTTCCAAGGAAAGGCTCCCCAGTGGAAAATGGAAATTTGAGACTGATCCTCAGAAAGCCTGGGCTGGCGTAGAGTGTTGGAAGTGTTGGCTTACAGGAGATGGTCAAAATTATGGAGTGGTTGAATGGGGGTGTCAGCAGAGAGCCAGCAAGGGATAGGGATGGAAGCAGTATGACAGCTCTCAGTTCCTTCTCTAGTGGCCATTTTCCACTTTTTTTTCCCCCAAATTAGCAAATGATTCCCAGTATTTTTAATTACTTGCAAAACCAAATAGACCCATTCATGCAGTACTTGTGAGTGACGCCTCCTTTTCCAATTTATAATGTCCTTGCTCAGTGATAATGTCACCAATTTAAACTTCAGATGGAAACATAGAAATCTTCAAGTTTGAATAATGTTGTTTGCTTTCTCACATTGCTCCCATGTGATAATTTTAGGTTATTCCTGTAGCTATTCAGGGCGCTCTTGACCACATGATTTGGGAGCAAGTTGTCACCTCAGAAAACTTCAAATTGGGTGCGTCCTTGCCTCTGCGTAGGTAAAAACCTCATGATTCTTAAATGTCATTCTTCTAAACTTTAGATATCCAAATTTAGAGCGAAACTCCCAAAGGCAAGGTTAGATTTGTCTAAATCATTTGGTCAGCTCAGACAGTTGTATTAAAATCTTTTTAAAAATGATGGAAACCAGAACATGCTATCTAAAGTATACATCCTTTCCTGATGTTTTGGGAAACCAATGGCACATTCTTCATATGCAAGACTCTCATTCTCAGGATGGTTACATATGGATAATCAAGTGCCGGTTACACATCTTTCTGTAAACCCGGCCTTCCGTAGCTCAGCGGCTCGGCCGAGGCATAGCCCCAGGAAGGTTGCCCAGAGTCGCAGACCTGCCTAGCATTTGATTAATGTAGCACAGTTTTCCTGTTCATATAAATATTTTAAGTTGGAAAAAAGCCCTTTGTTATTTTTCTCCCTGCCTAAGAAACACTTCCATGAACTCTTCCCATAACAGAGCCACTCTCTGACTTGAGTGACTCTGCCCCAGGTGACAAAGAAATAGCTTCTTGGCACTGTTGGTTTTCCACAATTATTTTAAAAAATGGTGAGAGAATAGGCAGAGCCATCCTACTCTTAGGCGAGTAGAAAAGGTCCTCATTTCCTATAAACTGTTCATCCTTTCTTCTTGCCAGTTCCGGATGTGGGAAAAGATTAACAATAGCATTAGTAAGAAAGCAAGTACACTCATCACACCATCAATCCCAAAGAGCCCAACTTTTTTGAAATGTTTTAATTTCCTTTCCATTGTGGTCTGGTGCAAGCTGTAATTTGCATTTTTATTCAAGAATTGTTTCTTCTAGGAAGACTTCTATGACTAATTCCAGTCCATAAGGTCTCTTCCTTCCAGTAATGTGTGTGTGTGTGTGTGTGTGTGTGACTTGCCTCTTTTTCCTTTACCCTTCTGTATTATTTTCTATTTGCTTATTCAGATATTTGCCTTCTTCATGCCCCTCACTGATCTACAAAATCCTCCAGAACAAGGATTATATCTTCTTGTTCTCTTGTTTTCCATTTCAAAGCATCTAGCCAGAGATTTGGCATCAAAGGAGTGTTGAATCAGCGCTTATGGATGAATTGATGTTAAGAAAAAAAATTCTAGATGCCAGAATCTAGGGGTCATACCCCTTGTTCTTGTCTAATACATTTTGCTCTGCACTTATTATCCTAGGCTTCAATGGGGCTCCATTAACCCTCTGAAATTGTAACAAAAGTTTAGTGAAATGGTGCTTGTGTGCATGTACGTGCACACACTTCTCTGGGGACAAAATCTTTAGTTGTTACCTGATTCGGTGGAGTCCAATATCCCCAAAGGCTGGATCAATGAGCCCCTCTGTCCTCTTGGTGGTAGAAAATGAACAGTACAAGGATTCAGTCAGGGGCTTTCCAGACATGAGGAACTTTACCATTAAACACCAAAGAACTTGTATGAATATATGCATAAGCTACGGACACAGACTAGAGTGTGCTGAAGACCTGGGGTGGGGTTGGCTAGAAGGGGTCAGTGGGGAAAATAGGAGACATATGTGATGCTTTCAACAATAAAGATTAAAAAAAGAAACCTTAGGGATGAGATGGAGGCAGGGAAGAAAGGTTCTGAGTTGGCTAGAGATAAAAGGCCAACTTAGCTGGGAGACTCTGGGGTTTCAATACACGTGAATCTCACTTCATGGTTATGAAACATAACCCAAATATGCAGTGTATTTTGAATTGACCTTCCCACTCTCCCCACCCTCGAGCCCTTGCCTCTATTGTTTTTTTTCAGGCTGTGTTCCAGCTATAAATCCTGATAACAATGATTTCCTTAATATATTGTGGACATAACTGCCGACATGGAAGCAAATCCTTAGGAAGAAGAGGAATTGGAAGAAGGGGAGAAGAGAGAGAAAGATATAAGAACATAAAGATAGAATATATGACGGATTAAGACAATTGCACGGGAGAGCCTCGTCCATCGCTTACAGGGAAAATAGTTTACTAATCTGGAATCAGAAAGAAGGGTGATTTTTAAGTGCACATTTCAGAGAAATTATCTTAGTTCATTAGTATCAGTATTTCTAATGAACACTTAGGGCTCCTCGGTGAGTCACTTGTCTGCTGACTTCATTAGGAAAGCGATGGAGTGTGCAGTTTGAGAGGGATTGCAGAGGAAGAGGGTGAGAGAGCTGTGATTTAGAGGGTGGGTAGCTCTTCTCCAGCAGATCTGAGTGTCCTCTGGCTGCACGAAAATAGGGCCTCATGAGCTCAGCTGCAGAGGCAGCTTCTGGTTAAGAGATGCAGAGTTGGGTCCTTCACCGAGTGGCTGGCTCCTAGGAAATGTACACTGGTGGTTCACTCATTGCCATGGCAACCACTCGAATGCAGAGAACTACATTTGTTCATTTTTACAATTATTCTATTATTTATACTGAGGAAGAATCATTGAGAGGATAATACATTTCTGGGGAGGAGCCAGAAAAAGCTATGCCCGAAACCCAAAAGGCAATTAACCACAGGTGCCTGAAATGGGAAATTCGTGTTTTCTAGTCACTGGGGGCACATCTCTTCCCACTTAGCCTTGAGGGAAATCTTCAGTACCTGGTGGGGTTTCCCGCTACTCACGAAGCAGGGAAGGTGGCAGGTCTCACTTATCAAGCCCAGTTCTCAGCAATATGCAGACGTTTCTTCTTTGGCAGATTTTTCTCTTTTGATTCAGGGTTTTCTCACGTTGCATGGTTCATTATATTTAATAACCTAGAATGTGTCACTACACGCAAAAGTAAGGTGGCTTTTTAAAAACTCACCTGAGAAAACACTTCCTGTGGGACTCGGAAAGCATAATGCAAAATCTAGACTAAAAATGTAATGAATTTTGTTTTTCACAAATGTAGCAAACTAAATGAATAAATAAGCAAGCACACAAGCCAGCAAATGAACACATCCCTAAGCCCTTTAATATTTAGTGTAGATAATTTGATATACTTCTATATTTTCGCTGGTTTGACTCCTGGGATTTAGAGTAATAGATGTAGGAATGAGGGCAATTCTAGGGTAGGTGGGGGTGGAAATGGGGGAATAGAGTAAGAGAAGGGTCCAATCAAGTGAGCAGAGATAAATGGTGAAAGATATTTCTTTAAGAGCATTGATTATTACACAACTGCCTGTAATATGTACAACTGCATATACTAATTTAATGCATATATAAAATGTATGGCATATGTTGCATAGGAACTAACTTAAAAATCCCTAAATGGGAAATTGATTTATTATGGTTCACACAAGCAATGGGATACTATTATTTGTGGAAGTACGGCATCCCTTATCCACCGAGTTCTTGAGGTAGGGTCCTTACAATATCTCCAGAAAAAAATAATTTCCGCAGGCTTGCATGGGGAGATGAGTAATCTTTATTTGTGTGGAATTACAGCCGTGGGTTTGCAAAGTCCCCTCTCCCTTAATCCAGTCCTGAAAGACGTGCAACTGGGGATTCAGTAGAGCTAGAAGCAAAGCCAGTGTCCGGAGTTTCTGTTCTATGGTGGCCCTGGGGATGGTTTAGCATTAAGCTACTTGAGGTCCAGTCCATTGTGTGTAGGTTCCACATGGCTGTGGCCATGTGGGTAAATGTAGGAGCTGGAGATCCCCACACGCCAAAACAAGAGCAAACCAAGAGAACAAACTCCTTTGCTGAGGAGATTAAGTATTTTTTTTAATTAAATATTTATTATTTAGATTATTACATTTGTTTCTTTTTTTCCCCTCCATAGCTCTCCTCTACCTGGCTCCCACCCCTCCCAACCCTCCCTCTACCCTTACCTTCCCTCCATTGACCTCATCCATAGGTGTATGATTTTTGTCCAGTCTCTCGCTGTAACCCCCCTCTTCTCTCCCCCTGAGAATTATCAGCCCATTCCCTTTCTGTGCTCCTGATCCTATTATATTCACCAGTTTATTCTGTTGATCTAATTTTTAATTCACTTAATTTTTAGATCCACTTGATGATAGATATGTATTTGTTGTTCATAATTTTTTATCTTTTACCTTTTTCTTCTTCCTCTTCTTAAAGCAGTGGTTCTCAACCTTTCTAATGCTGCGACCCTTTAATATAGTTCCTCATGTTGTGGTGACCCCCAACCATAAAATTATTGTAATTTTGAAACTGTTATGAATCGTATCTGTGTTTTTCAATGGTCTTTGGAAACCCCTGTGAAAGTGTTGTTTGATCCACAAAGGGATTGTGACCCACAGGTGGAGAACCACTGTCTTAAAGAATACCTTTCAGCATTTCATATAATACTGGTTTGGAGTTGATGAACTCCTTTAGCTTTTTCTTATCTGTGAATCTCTATCTGTCCTTCAATTCTGAATGATAGCTTTGCTGCATAGAGTATTCTTGGTTGTAGGTTCTTGCTATTCATCACGTTGAATATTTCTTGCCACTCCCAACTGGCCTGCATCGTTTCTGTTGAGAAATCAGCTGACAATCATATGGGTGCTCCCTTGTAGGTAATTAACTGTTTTCCTCTTGCTGCTTTTAATATTCTCTCTTTGTCTTTTGCTCTTGGTATTTTAATTATGATGTGTCTTGGTGTAGTCCTCTTTGGATTTCTTTTATATGGGGTTCTATGTGCTTCCTGGACTTGTAAGTCTATTTCTTTTACCAGATGTGGGAAGTTTTCAGTCATTATTTCTTCAAATAGGTTTTCAGTATCTTGTTCTCTCTCTTCTTCTGGCACCCCCACAATTCTGATGTTGGTATGCTTGAAGCTGTTCCAGAGGCTCCTTACATTATCTTCACATTTTTGGATTCTTTTTTCTTCTTGCTTTTCCAGTTGAGTGTTTTCTGATTCTTTATATTTCAAAATTTTGACTTGATTCTTGCCTTCCTCTAATCTGCTGTTAGGTCTCTGTATAATATTTTTATTTCAGTCAGTGTATGTTTAATTTCTAGTTGGTCCTTTTTCATCTCTAGTTGGTCCTTTTTCATCTCCTCTTGGGTCTCGCTAAATTTATCCATCTTTTCTAGGATATTCTTGAAAAATCTTATAACTGTGGTTTTGAACTCTATATCCAGTCATTTATTTTCTTCCATTTCTTTTGTTTGAGATATCTTCCTTTGTCTCCGCATTTTCACTATGCTGGGAGAACTTCTGTGTTGGATTCAGCCTTATGATGTAAGACTAGCAAAACTGCAAAAGCCTCTCTGTTGAGCTTGGGATAGATGGAGTCTCAGGGCTTAATGGACTGCCTTGCCTTCTAGTCAGCCCTGCCCTCCATGGCCCCTGGGTCTCACATGACTCTGGGTAATTGCTGGAGTGGTCCCTGTGTGTGCACGCAATGCTTCTAGACTGCTGCCCCTCCAGCTCCCCTGAGCTCTGGGACCATATGAGTCTGGGTCCCCAGGGTTTTACCCAAAACTGGGGTTTAGTAGAAGTAGAAGTGGCACAGTTGGGAGGTTCTG
Source organism: Lasiurus borealis (assembly GCA_004026805.1). Classification (NCBI taxonomy): domain Eukaryota; kingdom Metazoa; phylum Chordata; class Mammalia; order Chiroptera; family Vespertilionidae; genus Lasiurus; species Lasiurus borealis. The sequence goes on along the minus strand of PVJN01010100.1, from coordinate 29,906 downwards.
TCTCCTGCCCACTCGTGAAAGCCAGTGGCACAATCAGCAGTCGGTCTTCTGCGCTCAGTGCCGTGTGTGCCACCAGACTTCTGCCCTTTTGCAACTCCCCTAAATTTCCATGCACTTCTCCCTTTTCACAGTCCAAACTCCCCCCGTATGAGTCTCACTTGGACCTGGGGTTCAGTGCTGTAGGATAAGGGGTTCAATGCAGTTGGGAGTCTCCGTCTCCCTCCTGCCAGAGAAAGCCAGCCAGGTACTCCAGCACCTGTTCTTTCCACGTGCATGTCTCTGTACCTCAGCTTTTTGCAGCTCCTCTGGGTCTTCCTGAGCCCCTCTCTTTACTTGTAGTTGTAGAATTTCCACTCAGCCAGCTTTCCTGTGGTTCTGGATGCTGTCTGTTCTTTTAGTTATAGTTTTGAAATTGTTGTGCGAGGCAGCAGTGTAGGTGTTTACCTATGCCGCTATCTTGAATTCTCTCCAGATTAAGTATCTTAAATCATCCTGTGATTGCAGTGGCCATGCCGACTCTGGCCAATGTCGTGTTCCCAGGTGTGACTGACAGACAAATGCCTTCCCTATCTCACCCAGACTTTCCTGGGCATGCATCTAAACTGTAGCTTCCTGACAAAGCTGCACAAATGGCATGCCCACAACATTTGGCCTTTACCTTGCTCCTTTCCAGTATTCATAACTGGGTTAAGTTACTACAGTATGAATATGTGCAGCCATTAGCCATTTATCCACATCAGAAGGTATGATGATGTGAATAAAACTTACTGGCATGGAGTAATGTCTGTGATAAATTTTTGCTACAAAATAGCTTCATACATGTGTGTGAAATCCAGACAGTCATATATCATATCCAATTAATTAATATATCTCTTTGTCTCTTCAAATTATGTCCATAGTGCACCCTCTTCTTTCCCCGCCCCTTCACTACTAGTATGTGTTCTCATTCATTGTCTCTGTTCAGATCCTATCACTGTTCAACTGAAAACCTGCCAGTGGCTTCCCATCTAACAGAATAAAACCCTTGTATATACATAGGTGTACAAGGTTCTCCCTGACCTGCCCTACCCCCACCCCAGCATACCTCTCAGACTCCAAATTCTTTCTCAGGGCCATTGCGCTTGCCCTTCCTCTGCCTGGAACCCGAATCCTTGCTCAAGGTCATCATCAGAAAGGCTTTTCCTGACCAACCTCTCTAAAATAGCAGGTCCCCTTTCTCCTTCCAGCTTTATCCCTGTTTTATCTTTCTTCCTGGTATTTGCCGCCACCCAACAGAGTATTTGTTGCCAGATGCCCCTACCCCACTAGAAAGTAAGTGCCTTGAGGATAGGGATGTCTTTAGATGTCCTTCTCAATCTTCAGTGCATGTAGTGAATACTAGTTGAGAAAATAAATGAATGAATGACAGAGACAGGAGGGGGAGAAAGAGACAAAGACAGACAGACAGAGAAAGAAAGAGAAGAGAGGCTGGCTTTCCTTTGGAGCTGCCATGCTTGGAGTGAGAATGATTCTTTTGGACTAATTCCTCACCTTCTCCTTCCCCTGGTAGACTTCCTGCCTGGCTTCCTTTCAAGAGTGGGGATTGACGGAGAAGCAGCTGCATTGCAGAGGAGAGTCTTATTCTGACTCTGCTCAGGAAGGGCCGCCTCCCTGTGACCTGGGAGACTAACAGATACTTCCTTATTTTTACCCACCCTGGGAGGAACTTGTACATCTCAGGAAGCTAAATACTTTCAGACACATGGGGACAGCCTCAGAAACAGACGTTAGGACATACTCCCTCCCCCCTTAATTTAAAAGCACATCCATTGAAGAACATCTAGAAAACACAGAATAAGCTAAACTTAGGAAGTTCAAATTTCCAATAACTTCAGTATACTGAGATAACTTCTGATAATATTTTGATTTATTCCTTTACAATTTACTTTTCTGTACATATTCATTCCTATATGTTCACACCTGCTTTAAAAAATGGGATATTAAAAAAATGATACTTGATTAGAATAGTGTTTTCCCTCTGTGAGTTTTTTCTCTTCCCTCCCACCCCCCCCCCAAAAAAATAACTCTAATCTAATCATGAGAAAAACATCAATTCTTTGGAGATATATTCTACAAAATATCTAACCAGTAATTCTCAAAACTTTCAAGATCATCAAAAAGAGAAAAGGTTTGAGAAACTGTTTCAGCCAAGAGCAGCCTAAGGAGACATAATGACAGTGTTATGTGGGATCTGGAATGATACCCTTGACCAAAAAAAGAACATTAGCAGAAAACCGAGGCAATCTGAATAAAACATGAATTAGTTAAAAATTTATTAATATTAGCTCATTTGTTGTGAAAAATGTACCGTGCAAATGTAAGATATCAATAATAAGGTAAAGTGTGTGTGTGTTGTGGGGGGAAGTATGTGGAAATTCTCTATACTAGTGATTTTCAACCTTTTGCAGGTCATATCACTAATTACTAAAATTCTGTGGCACACACAAAATGTATGTTTTTGCCAGTCTGACAAAAAAGAGGTATAATTTGGATTCATTCACAGCAGATGGCTATTGTGTTGGTTGTTGTCATTTTTGAGTTGGCATCCTAAGGGACAAGAGGTCAGTGACCCTGACTAAATAGCAGGTATTGCATGTTTTAACAATTCTTGGGGCACACCAGTTGAAAAACTGCTGCTCTATATGGTCCTCATAATTTTCCTATAAATCTAAAACTTTTAGAATTAAAATTTTATTTTAAAAGTGGCACTTGGAATGCTATACCTCAGATATATTAGTGCCCTACATAGGGATTAAAAAGGGTTGCTTCTGAAAATGCCTCCTGTTTAGTAGAATATTTCATCACTATTCAGAACAGCCTCCTCCTTGGGCAGTCACTGTGGAGTGAGGCAGGCCGATAGACCTCGTTTCTGAGCTGTGTAATGAGCTCTCTATCAGAGATGGCCTGAGGATTTACTTGTTTTGCCATGTTTAGATTTCAGCTTAGAGCTCAGGCGTGTTATTTTAAGATCCAGGGCCTTTACAGGAAAAGGGAAGCATGGAAAACACATCAATTATTATGAAACTACATGTCCAACAAAAATAATTTACATGGAAGTGAGCAATTGGGTAAGACTTAGAAGCCAGCCGTCCTGTTCAGAGAACTGTCTGTATGGAATTTCCTTGTTTTAAGAAAATCCTTTTACATAGTCTGTGAAAAGAGGGTTTGTTTCCCTTTTTTTTCCTCCTCTGAAAAAGGTGGAAGGGTGAAAAAATGGATCAATTTTGCAATCAATCCACCGCAACAAGATGTAATAAATAATGCACGTGTATTTATTCTATATGTAAATGGTTTTCATGTATTTTATCTTACATACAGTGCATATATAGATCTAACACATTATATCATCTAACATAATGTGCATCTATATGCAAATACATTCTATATACGTCTATGTTAGATCATCTTATGTGTTAGCTCTTTCTCTCTCTGTCTCTTTCAAGCATAAAACAAATGCCCATAAAACAAACATCTCAGCACTCATCACATAATTTGAGATAGAGCATATTTCAATATCTTTGAATCCTCTTCTGTACTCTTCCCTAATCACATCACTTACCCTTTCTCTGGAGGTAACCACTGTTTTGAATTTTATATTTTTTATTCTCTAGTTTTTCTTACAGTACTACCAGACTCCCCCAAAATACATCTCTAAACAATATCTTTTTAGTTTTGCGTATTTTTAAATTTACGTAAATGAATTTAGATTGAATGAATGATTTTATGACTTGTCTTTTTTCATTCAACAGTGTGGGCTTTTTTTTTTTAATATATATTTTATTGATTTTTTTACAGAGAGGAAGGGAGAAGGATAGAGAATTAGAAACATGGATGAGAGAGACATTGATCAGCTGCCTCTTGCAGGCCCCACATTGGAGATGTGCCTGCAACCAAAGTACATGCCCCTGACCGGAATTGAACCTGGGACCCTTCAGTCCACAGGCCGACACTCTATTCACTGAGCCAAACTGGTTTCAGCAGTGTGGGCTTTTTTAGGATACATTTATTTACTGCTTATGTTTTCTCTTTTGTAAAGTATTTTTTTTTATAATTTATATCTACCTTTCCTTTGGGTTATTATCTTATTTTTAAATGTTATTGTTTTAAAATACATTCTGTATCATAGGATAATAATATTGCAATAAATCCATTAATTTTTTTAAATCACAAAAATGCTTACATTCTGGATACTAACCATTTATTGGTTATATTGTTGAAGTTTGTAATTTATGTTTTAGCCTTATTTGCTGTCTTTTTAATAAAGAACTCTTAATTTTAATTTAATTAAATCTATCAAAATTGTTCTTTATAGTTTGTGCTTTTTGTGTCTTGTTTATAAAAGTCTTCCCCACGTCTAGGTCCTTAAAAGATTCTCTATGATTTTCTTTTAAAAGGTTAAAACTTTTAGGTTCACTTTTACATGCTTATTTAACTAGTATCTACTTTTATATAAAATAGGAGAAATAGTCCCATTTCATGTTTTGAAAATATTTCTGTTGTTACCTGATTTTTCAATGCTACTAATGAGAAATCAATTTTTAGTCTAACCATTCCTTTTCCTATGATACGTTTTTTCCCCTCTTATGGATCTTTTTTTTTTTTTTGCTTCTGTAACTTGCAGTTTTACCACAATGCATCCAGGTTTGGATTTCTTTGCTTGTGGCTTGTTGGGCTTCCTGAGTCAGAGCATTTGTGTTTTTCTTCAATTCTGGAGACTTCTTGATTAATATCTATTTATTACTAGAGGCCCAGTACACGAATTCTTATACCAGTGGGGTCCCTCAGTCTGGCCTATGGGATTGGGCCAAAACTGGCTCCCCCAAGGGTTCCTGGATTGTGAGAGGGCACAGGCCAGGCTGAGGGACCCCAATGGTGCATGATAGGGGCCAGCAAAGGACGCAATAGCTTGGCCAGACTGGGAGGGATTGTGGGTGGCCTGCCTCACTCAGTCCTGATTGGCTGGACCCCACAGCAAGCTAACCTACCTGTTGAAGTGTTTGCCCCCTGGTGGTCAGTGCATGTCATAGCAACTGGTTGACCAGTCAACTGTCTGCCCCCTGGTGGTCAGTGCACATTAGAGCAAGTGGTTGAGAAGCCTTAGCATATCATTAGCATATTACCCTTTGATTGGTTGAATGGATGGATGACTGGACACTTAGCATATTAGGCTTTTATTATATAGGATTTCTCCCTGATATCTTCTTAGATATATTTTAGCCCTTTGCATCTATTTTCTAAGAATCTCAAGCTGTTATATAGTTCATCATATGGTGTCTCTGTACTGCATTCTTGGCAATTACTTTGGATCTATCTTCTAGTTCACTTATTTTCTTATCAACTGTACCTTATATACAATACTAGAGGCCCAGTGCATGGGGCATAGGGGATAATGTCCCTCAGTCCAGCCTGCATCCTCTCCAATCTGGAACCCCTCAGGGGATGTTTGCTCAGGCCAGTTTAGACCTGATCCCCAGGTTGGGGATCCCTCTCACAATCCAGGATTGCTGGCTCCTAACTACTTACCTACCTGCCTACCTGACTGCTCCTAAGCACTTCTGCCTGCCAGCCTGATTGTCCCCTTACTGCTCCCCTGCTGGCCTGATTGATGTGCAACTGCTCCCCTGCCAGCCTTATTGCCCCCAACTGCTCTCCCCTGCTGGCATGGACCCCATGCAGCTTGCTGTTCAGTCATTTGGTCATCCTTCACTAACCTCCCTGCCAGCCTTGTTGCCCCATGCAGACTGCTTGTTCAGTCATCCCTCACTAACACCCCTACTGGCCTGGCCACCCCACACACCCTACTGCTCAATGGATTGGTTGTCCCTCACTAACCCTCTGCCGGTCTTGTCACCCCAAGAAGCCTGCTGTTTGGTCATTACTGTTACTGTGATGACATCCAGACAATTTGCATATTCCTCTATTATTAGTATAGATGTCCACCAAGTCTCTAATTTTATCAGTATACTTTTCATTTTTGGAAGTTCTATGTGACTTTTCTTTATACTCCCCTGCTCATTAAAAATACTTTTTAATATGAAAAACTCCAAACATATCAAAGTTCAAAGAATCTATACTAATAAAAGAGTAGTATGTAAATTGGTCAGGATGCCCTCACACTAACAACTGAACAGCAGGCTACATGGGGCAACTAGGCCAGCAGGGGGCTGAGTGAGGAAAGACCAAATGACTGAACAGCAGGCTGCATGGGGTGACCAGGCTGGCAGGGCTTTGGTGAAGGACCACCAAATGATTGAACAACAGGCTGTGTGGGGTGACCAGGCTGGCACAGGGGTTTGTAAGGGGTGACCAGGCCAGCAGGGAGGGCAGTGAGGGGCAACCAGGCCAGCAGGAGGGGTAGTTGGGGTGACCAGTCCAGCAGAGGGGGGCAGGTGGGGGCAACCAAACTGCAGGGGGGCAGTGATCCCCAATCAAGCCTTGCTGGGGTGTGTGTGTGTGACTTGAGTTCCCCTGACTGAGCACTGGGGGTGCACCTTGAGGTCCCCTGTCAAGCCCTGCTGGGTGGGGAGCATGGCCGGAGGTCCCCTGTCAAGTCCCACCAGGCAGGGGGGTGCAGCCTCAGGTCCCCTGGCTTGGTGCTGGGGTGGAGGTTGTGTCTGAGTTTCTCTGGCCTGTTGCCAGGGCAGTGGTGTGGTCTGAGGTCCCTGTCAAGCCCTACCAGGTGGGGGGCATGGTCTGAGATCCCCTGTTAAGCTCTGCTGGGTGGGGGACACAGCCTGAGCCCTCCGGGGGCAGGAGAGGGAATAGCCTTAGGTCTCTGCTGACAGCTCATTAAGGCTACTTATGGGAACTTGGCCTCAGCTGTGGGTGCAGCCATCTTTATGATGGAGTGATGGTCAATTAGCATATTACCTCTTTATCAGATAGGATACTTCTTCTCCCACTCCAGATAATTTTGAAGCAACCCCCTGACGTCATATCTGTAATAGTTCAATACACACAAGGATTCTCTTTTAAAAACAAACAATACTATCTTTTTTTTTTTAACCACTTAAAAACCTATGGTAATCACTTACTATTAAATTCTTCTAGACTTCCAATATTTTTCTGGTTCCTTGATCATACTTTTAATATCCCCTTTAATTTCTTTGAACATATTAAATTAATTAAAATTTAATTAATTTTTTCTAGTATTTCTGTGGGCCTGATATTATTATTTCTGCTGGCTCTTGCACATGGCAATTTGTTTCTTGGTGTGTTTGTAATTCATTTCTTCCTGTGAGCTTACAATCACAGAAACTTTGCTGTGGCAGTCTTTTGAAACTTGGTTCACTTTCCTAAAGACCACCTCATTTGGTGATCTCAAAAACATTTTTATCTTCATGTTCCACATTGCATGGGATGTTATGTACATAAGAAAGGGACCATTGAATGGAAACAGACTCATAGATAGGGAACAGACAGACAGCACTTGGGAGGGTGGGGGTTGGTTGTGGGGCTGGGTGAAAAAGGCAAAGGGATTAAGCAAAAACAAGAATACAAAACACACACACACAACTCATAGACACACAGAGACAACAGAAGGGTGATCACAGAGGTAAGAGAGGGGGGTTGGGGAGAACAGGGAATAGAGAGGATAAATGGTGATGGAAAGAGATTTGATTTGGAGCGGTGAACACACAATACACAATACAAATGATGGATTATAGAATTGTACACCTGAAACCTAGATAATTTTATGAGCCAATGTCACCCCACTAAATTCAATAAAAAGGAAAACAAGGGGATTATTTAATTGCTTTAATAGAAAGTGAGATGGCAAAAGAAATATTCCTACCCAAGGTGACTCACCGAGGTTCTGTTGTCAAGGCAGCTGGCTCTGCCACACAAGAATCCTCTTTATCAGAACCACTGAGGTTCCTGACCTCTCCCACTTCCCAAATGAAAACCCCAGTTCCTGTCTATTCTTCTGGATCTCCCTCAATTTTCATAAAAAGGTCCTGTGGGAAGTCAGTTTGAATAATTAGAATTGATACTTTGCTTGCAAGCAAAATAGAGACTCTTTCCTTCGGAAACCACAGTGACATGAATATCCTCCAAGGGCATATTGTTCTCCAAATAACCTAATTTGTTTTTCCTAAATTTGCATTTTCATTTGATTCATTAAAGATGAGTTTATCTTTGTAACGAGAAACCTGTGATTCTCTCTCTCTCTCTCTCTCTTTTTTAAATATATTTTTATTGACTTTTCACAGAGAGGAAGGGAGAGGGATAGAAAGTTAGAAACATCGATGAGAGAGACATCTATCAGCCACCTCCTGCACGCCCCCTACTGGGGATGTACGTATCCTTGACCGGAATCGAACCTGGGACCTTTCAGTCTGCAGAGACCGACGCTCTATCCACTGAGCCAAACTGGTTTCAGCCCTGTGATTCTCTTGACTAGTCCAGTTTGTGTCATTGGTTACCATACCAAGATCCTGGGACCATTTGTTGATTGCACATTCAGTTTCCAGACCTACTAGTTATTGAACAAAAGCTTTCCCCTAAGAATGAGCACCCGCCCCAGCCATCCGTGAGGGTTGCAGTGAGGGAGTTTGAGGAACACAGGGCAAAGTCCTTCATAGCCACCCCTTAGCACCAGCAAATCTCCATCAGACAGACATGTTAGTTTTTGAATGAAAAACAGCCCCCAAATTCTTTTGGATAATGGAAGTAAGCAGCAGCTTCACACATGTCTCAAGTGTATGTAAGTGTCCTGCAATGGCTGTGCCCCTGAAGGAGGGCAGATTGAGAGGTGCACTTTCTATATGCTGGGCGTATTCTGGGGGCCAGAGAGCTACAGACGGATAAGAGCCAATCCCTGCCATCGAGCAGGATCTCTTCTGTAATTATTTTGATGTGTTCATCTCTGTGACCCCAGGAAAGGGTTCATATTTTGTCCTTTTTGATGACTTATTTTTAATAACACAATAGAGCTTTACCCATTCTTATTAATGTCTCCCTCTCATTTCGTGATAGCATGGTTGTCATTTTTGTCTAACATTTTTACTTTGAGTTGTTTCGGGGTTTGGCACAGATATTCAATACAAAATATTCATTAAATGAAGGTAGGAACAATTGTATTTTTTTAAAGTGCCTCAACATGAGTGGATAGTTGGTTTAGTAGAATTCCCAGGAGAGAAGTGCATCTGTTTGTAAAACACCAAAATACAAGCATATGTATTTTAAGAACATAAGCACGTTTTCAGCTAAGGATCTTAGGTTGATGAGAATCAAAATTTGACTTACATTTCATCCAGTGTTTGGTTTGAAGCTTAAGTACTTGACTTCAAAATATCTTTACATTTAAGGAAAATCCTCTGGATTCCATCAAAATAGTAGATTAAGTATGCTTACTTCAGTCCACTGGCTCACAAAATAGACATCGTGCAAATCTATTTTAATAAATGTTTTACATAAGCCCTTTCTTGAAGGAATGGTTAATAGGTAAATTTAAGATAATCTATTTCAGTTAGGAAAACAAAACATTTCTAAAAGCATTTAAAATAAGATTTGTTTCATTAACTATATTTTTTTCATTAACCTCAAATGTAAATGACAGGAAAATAAAATTATTTGAAAAAATAGTTTTGCTTTACTAGTGCATGTGTTTTCTCTCTCATGTTAGTTATCATGTCTTTTTTGTGTTATGAATTTATTGTTTTTATGAAATAAGATGAACACTTGCAAGAAAGCTCACTATTTGGTGATACATAATTACATTTTACCAATATTTGTAATCACCAAATAGTACACATATGCATCATTCACATTTTTGTTTAGGGTTAGACTCCTTTTTTACTCTAAGTGACTTCAATCTAAAAGGATTAGTAAAGAATTTTAAAATAATTTGTATCAGTGTCTCCTGAATACAGCCACCATTTGTCATTATTTAATCTAAGATTATCTTCTAGTTTTGGGGAAATCAATGGGCTGGGTGATCATATAATTACAGTATTGTAGAGCTAGAAAGAGCCAAATTTAACCCAAGTCCTTCATTGTACAAAGGTGATAAGTAGGCTCATAAAAATTAAGTGATTTGTTGCCCTCACTGAGTGGCTCAGTTGGTTGGAGCATCCTCGCATTCATCAAAAGGTTGCAGGTTCAATTCTCAGTCAGGACACGTACTCAGGTTGTGGGTTCAATCCCTGGTGGGGGTGCAACAAATTGATGTCCCTCTCTCTCCCTTCCTTCAGTCTCTAAAAAAATAAAAAATAAAAACAATCCTTGGATGAAGTTTTAAAAAAAATAAGTGATTTCTTCACCCTTCTAACCTTTATAATACAATGGAGGATAGCAGAAAGGACCTAGGCTTTAGAGGGAAACTGACCTGGATTTGATCTTGGCTCACTATATAGTAGCTGTGTGGGTCATCTGTAAAATAAAGTTCATGATATTGCTCTTGCAACATGGTCTCGAGAATTAGATGCAGGTATATATATGGTGTATAGTAGATACTCAGTAAGTGGTAGTTATGGTTAATTTTCCTCCATTCATGCAGAGGAGAACAATAATCCTATCTAATAAAAGAGTAATATGTAAATTGACCAAACCTCTGCTACACCCACCAGCCATACCCACCAGCCATGCGCATCAGCCAATCAGAGCAAGTATGCTAATTAACCCAACCAAGATGGCTATGGCTACAGAGAGAGCAGGAGGGAGGCTTGGGTTGCCTCTAGTGATGGAGGAAGCCAAGCACTTAGGTCTCTGTTTAAGGCAACAAAGTTTTAATGGCTGTGTAGCAGAAGGCTGGCTCCACTCCAGACTACAAAATTTCAATTGTAGAAGATAAATAAATTCCAGATACCAGGGCTTCTGCTTGGGTCACCGAGGGGCATGGCCAGCCTGCAAACCACCACAGGCCCTTGCCCAAGCCATCCCATGCCCCAAGAGAACACCCACTCTGATCTAGGACACCCTTCAGGGCAAACCACTGGCCCCCACCCATGCACCAGGCCTCTAGCCTATCTAATAAAAAAGTAACATGTAGATTGACCATCACTCCAACACAGAAGATGACTGCTCCCATGTGGTCAAAAGATCCTGCTCCCATGTGGACACAAGATGGCCACCACAAGATGTCCAGCAGGGGAGGGCAGGTGGGAGGCACCAGGCCTGAAAGAGAGGGCAGTTAGGGGTGATCAAGCCTTCAGGGAAAGGCAATTAAGGGTGGCCAGACCGGCAGAGGAGGGAAGTTGGGGGTGATTGGGCCTGTAGGAAAAGGCAGTTGGGGGGGGGAACCCAGGCCTGCAGGGGTGGGCAGTTAGGGGCAAACAGGCTGGCAGGGGAGCAGATAAGCATCAATCAGATTGGCAGGGAAGTGGTTAGGAGGTGATCAGGCTGGCAGGCAGAAGCAGTTAGGGACAATCAGGAAGGCAGGCAGGTGAGCAGTTGGGAGCCAGCAGTCCTAGATTGTGAGAGGAGTGTTCTACCGCCCATTTAGGCCTGATCAGGCCTAAATGAGTAGTTGAACATCCTTCAAGGGGTCCCAGATTGGAGAAGGAGCAAGCAGGAATGAAGGACACACCCGACCCCCTGTCCCCATGCATGAATTTCATGCACCAGGTCTCTAGTAGTATAATGGTTTCCTTTCCTGAGCTCTTTTTAAATGCCAGCCAACACTTTAAACTCCCAGTTTGAATCTTCACAACAACCCTATGACCCAAGTATTAATGATAGTATTTTTTTTTATAAATAGGTAAGTTAGGCTCAGTAAGGTTAAGTAACTTACCGAGACCATTTAGAAAGTAAGATGCAGAGGCAGGGTTCACGCTCTCCCCAAGTCTTTTGGAATCAGGAAGCTGATTCCACTCCATAGATGGTTCTTCTTTCTATGTCTGTTAGACTGAAAGAGAAGCCATGATTCACTAATAAAGATGAGTAAAAATATCAACTAACACCTTAAAATGAATGCAAGGGGGAAAGGCTTTAAATTTCTCCAGTTTTACTTGAGACCCTCAGGAACCAAGGTGAAACTAGAAGATAGTGAGACAGATGTTTGACTTTTAGCTTAAACAGTGCAATTTTTAGTGCTCTGTGTTTGTTTTAGCACATACTTTATAGTGGTTGCTGTTGAAATGATGGAAAGATAAAAATCTTTTTCAGCATTTGGAAATGCTTTTTTTGTGTGTTCATTTTGATTTGAGTGGCAGTGTTACGATTGGCTTTAAGATATTTATGCTAACTTCCGATGTTAGCTGATTTCCCTTAGCTCTGCTGTAGTAAAATTCAGGTAAACACAATTTTACCATGCTTCTGGAGCAAGGTCAAAAGATTAATACATACAAGGCCATCTTTCTTTCAGTCTAACAAAGCAGTTAGCTGGAATTTCACTTGAGTTTTCTTGCTTTATGAAGACGTTGATTTCTTTGGTTTAAGCTGTTGAGTGACTCTTAGTTACCTGGACTTATCACTGGAGATGGTGGTTAAAGGGGGAACTGAAGGTCCTGGGTACTGAAATGTGGGAAATGGCCTTATAGCCAATCTGCTTATAGCCAAATTGCTTATAGCCAACTTGTTGCCTTATTGACTGCCCTTTTGTCAATATTACAATATCTGGAAAGAAAAAATTACAACCAGTTAATCCACTAACGAGTATTTTAGGAATATTTAAAGGGTATCTGTCATGCCATAGACACCATGGAAGTATAATATACTGGAATAAGCAAGAATTCCTGGACAAGAAAGCTCAAGTCATGATGATGATGATAATGATGACGATAACAATGATGATGACTAGGATAACGGTGGTGTTGATAACGACCATTTGCTAAGCATCTTTCATGTATCAGGGTCAAGGATCTGCCTGTTTATAAAACCCCTCCTCCTTCTAGCATGCCTCATGTCATTGTAATTCCCACATGGGAGATACTCTGTAGGTAGCTCACTTTAATGACCTATTGTTAGAAAGTTACAGGGTGAGGGATACTAGAAAATACTAGAAACATGATATGAGAAAATAACATTTATGAGAAATATAAATTAAATCCCTATACTTTTATAAGGTTCATTTTCCTGGCAATAATCACACCTACAAGGTATCAAAAGGTAGCTGTAAGGATCAAGTTAGAGGCTTCTGGAAACTACTAGGTGTACAGAAAGTATTTCATAACCAGTCGTCATTAATAATATTTCTAGTAGAGGCACGATGCACGAAATTTGTGCAGGAGTAGGCCTTCACAGCCTCCGAGGCTGCCTCCATCCCTCCCTTGCAGCTGTGGTAGCTCTCTCAATACCACGGCTGCAACCTTAGCTTTCTCTGGAAGGTTTTCTGGAAGGATATCCAGACGGTCATTCTATTGTTCAGTCCGTTTGGTCGATTTGCATATTATGCTTTTATTATTATAGATTGTTAGACATAGTCTTGTCCTCTAAAAAGTCTCAGTGATATGGAAGAAATTTATAAGAAGAATATGGTCGAGAATAAATGCCAGAGAAAAGCCAAAAATTGAGGGGAGAATAAGACTCAGGTAATATTCCTTTGTTACCATGGGGCTATTGGAAAAGCAAATCCGATAGGTCATGAGGCCAGGCATGAAGAACTAACTGGAAATTCATACATCTCTTTCTTGTGGATTCAGTGCCCTGGCCAAGGTCTTGCATCATAGTCTCTTCTTTATAGTTCCACGAGAGGGCTGTGCTCATACTGATTTCTGAGCCTGAGCTCCCTGGTCCTTAGATGGGTATGTTTATATCCGGGGCAGACTCAAGTCCCTGGTTTTCTTCATCTGTTTCTCCTGAAGCTGCCCTCCATGGCTTCTCTTCTACCCAGGAGAGGCTGATTATGGTTCCAGGAAAGATATCCTCCACTGCAGTCTTGGGATTTGTGGCGAGTAGAAAGACACTAAAAAGTTATAGTCTACTGAAAGCTGCACAAGGGATGAACCAATGAGAGCCATCTCCTCTGTCACTTGATTGTAACTGTCATTAGCTTTGTTTTCTAGCTTAACAGCAGATAGTCAATAAAGTACTGGGTCCATTTTGCAGAAACAATTCATCCAGCAAAGTATTTGCTTTAGTCTGATCTGTGTCAGTTTGTGGTACATTTAATTTACATAAACAAAACCTTGCTTCTCCTGAATATTTCAGCTTTTACCTTTTCCCCCTTGACGGTCTAACTCTGAAGGTGAGCAGCACTGACCTCAGATGGCTGTCACAGAGACAGCCCAAGGAACTTTGCTGAAAAACATCTCAGAGCTGATTTTAACTACTTAATCAATGAATCAGTTACCATGTAGAGTTTAAAAAGTAGGTAATACGTATTTGTGGGAAAGTTTGCAAACAGAACAAAAGGATACGTAGTGAAAAGTAAGTCTTCTTTCTGACTCCTCTTCCTTCTTTTTTTGCCTCATATTGGTGGCATGATATCATCTAACCTGCTCACAGATGAAATTTGAGGTTTTATATTAAGAAAAACAAATGTTTCCTACTTGATCAATGCTGTAAATTTGCAAACTACGAATATATTTAATTTACTGACAAAAAATGACACCTGCCATTAAATATAATATAAACAACAGCAAAAGCCCCGGACATAGAAAAGGGGGGCAGAGAGAAAAAAGGAGAGAGCAGTCAAGGTGGGCGAAGCACAACCCCCCTGACTTTGACATGGATTTTCTCCCCTTTCTCCCTTTCCGAGCTTTTGAAAACTAAGAATGCATTTGATAGTAATGAATTGATGCGCTCCTTAAATTTGTCAAGGAATAAACCGTGCCTCATAGCTTTCTTGTTGCTTGAAATGATAGATTCCAGGCATAACTTCATGGGTTCTATACATATCAAACAGGAGGTTTGAAGTACCCTTCTTGGCCAGCTTATTACTATCTCATAGTTTAATGCTGCGGTGTTCGCTTATTCTTACCCCT
>PVJN01010100.1:0-10000 GCA_004026805.1 Lasiurus borealis | reverse complement strand
AGACTCAGTTTCCCCATCTAAGCAATGGCCAAAATGTTCTGAAGCTGCCTGTTTCAGAGGACTGATGTAAAAATGCTCTATAACACTGACTGTCATTGACAGTTTTGTGCAGGTTTTGTGTTTTTTTGTGTGTGTTTGGTTGTTTTTTTTTTTTTGTCTCTCTGCAAATACAAAGAAGAATTCTCAGCTCTTCTCTCCAAGACCATCATGGCTCATCATGGCTCACTCTAGCACGTGTGCTAGCCTAGAAAAGGAAAGGATTTATCCCCTGTGGTATTGGCACTCACAGACATGGGTCTGCATGCAATCAGAGACCCCTTCAGCTGCCGAGAGAATTATTTTCAGTCAATCCTGGTGCTCTTCGGAGCCAGAGGGACCATCTAAACTTTAGATTCTAAAGCCACTGTGTCAGGCTCTAAGTCTTTCCAAACAAGAGCCCCTTTCCTGGCATTTGGCTGAATCACTCTCTCGCAATAATATTCCATCCACCAAAATGTCTCTGGAGGGCATTTCGCGTATTCTCATCTGTGGGAAATAGGAAGCCTGCATGAAGCTTTCTAAATTCTTTATTCATTTGGCAGGACCTCGAAGCAAGTCATAGCTAAGGGCAGAGGGAATAGAAAATGAATCCCGGACTGACTGATGAAGTATGTGAGGTTGAAGTTGCCTTGGCATCAAACTTCTTTATGGCCTGTCTTTTTGATTTGGGAACGTTTTCCCTTTAGCATTTTCATGTGATTTTGTGGTGGTTGTTCACAATAAAAGATAATGACTTCAGGGCATGGCTTTCTTCCCTGAAGGAAAGAGATAGCGAAGGAAACCCAGAGATTCCTGGTTGATCCATAGGACAGAGTAAACATTCTAATGAGACAGAGGCAGGCATAGTGGGGAGAGACCTGGACACTAGGTGAGGAGGAAAGGATGCAGTGCAGGGGGCTAGGCAGACGGGGTGGGGGGACCCCTTCAGGAAGGCTTTGTAAACAGGAGCCAGAGATGAACTGTCTCCATGTGTCAAAACAAGGAGAAGCAAAAGCAGTGCATGAGGATTTGATTGAGGGTTGAGACTGAGGTTTTCTAAGCTGTGGGCAATATAAAATTCTTAATGATCCCAAAGGATTGTTGGAGGATCTAACACTGCAATTTTCTGCATGAAAATGGGCAAAACAGACCCATTTCTGCAGACATGAAACATATGGGGGATAGATATTAATCATGCAATCACCCAGATCCATAATAGTGTAGTTAAAAAAATATAAGTGCCACGAATGACAGGACCTCCAGGGAGCTAAAAGTGAAGCATCCATCTTATACAAAAAACTGCTGTTTGAAATTTTAACCCTGCTATTTGGCTTCTGTAAATGCTTGCTTGCTTAAATAATAAGGAAAATAAGACTACTCCCACTTCAGAGAAGCCATTAAACCTTCCCCAGACAAAATTATCAGTACTGGCACCAGGCCAGGCCTTTGGTTGAGGTCTCAAGGCCCCAGCACATAGGGGCTCTTTAAGAGCTTGCAAAAGGGGCTGGAAACACCCCATGTTTGGTAGAAAAAGAAGGTTAAAAACATACAAATAGGGAAAATTCCTCCATGTTGGGGCCCAGAATTTGAGAGACATTTTCCTCTGGACCTGTGTGTAATAAATGTAATTCTATCTCTCTAAGTATTGCTTGGTTCTTCTCCGGTTTTCTGTAACAAAAGAACATGCTCTATCTTATGTACAACTGTTCAGTTGTGCCTCAATGTTTTCCTTAATGTAGATACCTTTGAGCTGAGACCATAGTCTCCTGAGGAGAATGAGAAGCTCTTAGGAGACAGCCTCAGAGGGATGGTTGTGTGACTAGGAGGGTGACAGAGGGAAGTTTGGTCGTGGATTGTGGATTCCCAAGGACTAGTGGGAGCATTTGGAAGGGAAGGGGATCATGGGAGGCTGGGTGAAGGCCTCATCCACTCCCCGCCCCTTCCCAGAGCAAGGGATGAATGGAGTAAATTATTCTCTGCATTTGCTGCATTGTCCCAGAGTTGATCTGGAATTTTTTATTTTATTTTATTTTTAGCTCTTGACCCTTACCCAGTCTGACTTTTTGTCAGGAAGAATTAGAGTTGCTTAAAAGTAGCTCTGAATACCCAGAGAAGTCTTAAGACTGAACTCCCTGGGGATTTGGGAAATGAAAAGAAGTCAACCAAAAGATACTTTATCAGTGATGCAGGGGAACAGGGGTTTGGGATAGAATGCCTGCAGCCTCCTGCTGCCAGAAAAGAGAGCAAGGGACAGTGTGTAGTTTGAGGCTGAAAAGGCTATCCTATCTAATAAAAGAGTAATATGCAAATTGACCATACCTCTACTATACGTGCAAGCCACACCCACCAGCCACACCCACCAGCCAATCAGAGCGAGTATGCAAATTAACCCAACCAAGATGGTTACGGCCATGGAGAGAGCATGAGAGAGGCTTGGGTTGCCCCTGGCGATGGAGGAAGCCAAGATTTCCACAAAGCCTGGCCAGCCAAGGCCTCTGCTTAAGGAAACAAAGTTTCAATGACTGTGAGAGCAGAAGATTTGGCTCTGCTCCAGGCTACAAAGTTTCAATTGTAGAAGATAAATAAATCCCAGATATCAGGGCCTTCTCTTGGGTCACTGGGGGTGTGTGACCCGCCTGAAAACCACCACAGGCCCCTCGCCCAGGACACCCCACATCCCAAGAGAACACTCATCTTGATCCAGGACACCCTTCAGGGCAAACCAGCTGGCCACCACCCGTGCACCAGGCCTCTATCCTATCTAATAAAAGAGTAATATACAGATTGACCATCACTCCAACACACAAGATTATTGCCCCCATGTGGACACAAGATGGCCACCACAAGATGGAGAGCAGGGGAGGGCAGTTGGCAGGGACCAGGCCTGCAAGGGAGGGCAGTTATGGGTGATTGGGGCAGCAGGGGAGGGCAGTTGAGAGGGACCAAGCCTGCAAGAAAGGGCAGTTGGGGGTGATCAAGCCTGCAGGGGAGGGCAGTTAGGTATGACTAGGCCAGCAGAGGAGGGAAGTTGGAGGTGATTGGGCATGCAGGGAAGGGCAGTTGGGGGGAACCCAGGCCTGCAGGGAAGGGCAGTTAGGGTGACCAGGCCTGCAGGGAAGGTTAGTTATGGGTGACCAGGCCCACAGGGGAGGGCAGTTAGAGGCAAACAGGCTGGCAGGGGAGTAGTTAAGTATCAATCAGGCTGGCAGAGAAGTGGTTAGAGGTGATCAGGCTGGCAGGCAGAAGCAGTTAGGGCAATCAGAAAGGCAGGCAGGTGAGCAGTTGGGAGCCAGCAGTCCTGGATTGGGCCTAAACGGGCAGTCAGACATCCTTCAAGGAGTCCCAGATTAGAGAGGGAGCAGACTGGGATGAAGGACACCCCACCCCCATAGACGAATTTCTGACATTGGGCCTCTAGTAACTTACAAAGATGGATCTCAGATGGTCCCAATTGCTCTGGTGGAAGGTGACTCATGGTCTGCAATCTGGCCATGTTTTGCTTTATCTTGTTTTCAAAGAAGGGTCTAGTCCTTCTCTGTCCAAAATGGTAGCCACCAGGTGCGTGTGGTGATGGAGTGCTTGCAATGTAGCCAGTCTGAATTGCAGTGCATTGAAAGTACAAAATACACACTGAACTTCAAAAGCTTAGTATGGGAAAAAAAAAACACACCAAAAAAAAATATGTAAAATGTCTTATTAATAATTGTTTTTATTTTATTTACTTGTTGAAAGATATCTGGGATATATTTATTGGGCTAAATAAAATACTTTATTAAAATTAATTTCTCCTCTTCCTTAGCTGCAATTACTAGAAAATTTAAAATCGCAGGATCACACTTGTGCCTCACACTGTATTTCTACTGGACCGCGCTGGTCTAACAAGAACATCATCTCCATTTCATCTCTTCTCCATTTCATCTCTTCTCCATTTCATCTCTTCTCCGGTGGATAGCAACTTACCCACTACAGCCGCATGTCTTAGGGCCCTGGGAGCGGAAAAGGTGTACCACCCGATTCTGTATTCATTTCATCACGCTGCATTCTCCTCACCTTAATCATCTAAGACAGAGTGAAAAGGAGGTGTGGCCCATCTAAACCGTAGGCTTCGCTCTGTGCTTCCTTGAAGTTCCTGTCAGTGGAGGGAGGGATTCTTGGCTCCCCTCGGCTCCCCAGGGCTCTTCATCTGCCTGGCATCCCAGACACTTGTGCATTGAGAATTGTTCCTGCCAGTTCTGCCTTTCACAGATGTAGCTCTGGGGAAGGCCCTACAACAGTTCTCAGGGCATCAGGGATAAAGGCGGCATCAGGCCAGGAATTTCTTCCTTCCAAACGCGGTGTTTACAGATGCAGCTGCGCAGCGCTCGCTTCCCCTCTGCACCGGGCCACACACTTGCCACCTCTGTTTCCTGGAGCCTGGAAGAGGCTCTCCCGGGGGAATCTGCATTTTCAGCTGGAATTCTTCAAAGCTCCCAAAGCCTGCATCATGAAAAAAAAAAAAAAAGGCACTAATGAGGTACTTTCAGAACTGATGGCTGAGAGGAAGGACAATTATGTCCCCTACTTCCTCTCCTTGTGGAGTCTGCCCCAGGAAATGTCACAAGTTAGTCTTAAAATGACCGATTGGCAAAGGGTTTCAAGCAGAATTCTAGAGACAGAGGGGCTTTGGCTTAAAGAGAAGTGAATGAGTAATTCTGACAATTACTCTCATAACCAGCTTTTATGAAGCCCTTTGGTGGGCCTGGCCCTGTTATAAGCATTAATTCACTTAATCTTCGTAACAGTCCTACAGGGTGAAGACAAGTGCTACTTCCTCTTCACAGCAATGTCGACGGTGGCCAGGCGTTGTTACATCAGTGGCTTCAAGTCGTTCGCTAATACACAGCGAAGACTGCCTATAGCTTAACTCCAGAGCCGGTGCACAGCACCCCTCCACACACCGAGGTCTCTCAGGTGTGACGGGAGGGAAGAAGTAAGCAAGCTTGGCTTCATCCATCTGTTACGTCAGCGAATTGGATCTTCTCCGTTTAAGTTCCAGAACTTTACATGGTGGTAGCCTCTGAAATATTCACGATCCGTCCTCCTCCATTTAGAGCAGGAGCCCGGAGTGCCTTGGCTTCTGTGTTGATGGAGGGCAGATGATGTTCTTGTTAGACCAGCGCGGTCCAATAGAAATACAGTGTGAGGCACAAGTGTGATCCTATGATTTTAAATTTTCTAGTAATTTAAAATTTCTAGTAGTACATAACTTTCTCTATGTGATATTTTAAACTGAAGCCCTCTGAATTACAAGTTTCTTGAGGGAGGGTTTTTAAACATGGTCATTGTGTTCTCAGTTTCTGGGATGGTGTCTGGCATGTACTGTACTTGGTATTCACTACCTACAACAAACCTCCAATCCCACTTGAGTAAAAATGAAGAAGAGTTGATACCATTTTGTTTCCAAAGAACTAAGGGGACAGTTACTCAATGGAAGATAATGTTATTTATTATCTCTTATATAATCTTTCATATTCTTTTCAGCCCAGAAATTTTAATTACTAGTGGGCAAATGTTTCTCTAATTATTTGGACATAATTTTGATGTCACAGTCAAATCATTGGACTTGTAAATTTTAATAAGAATAACTACGGGCAAGTAAACAAATGGAATAATGCAAACATCCCTACTTAACAGGCCTTCTTGGATGAAAAAGAAATATTTTTGGTAACTGATAATTTCAGAGAACTCATTATATTCTATTCATTGCATTTATTCTTCCTCAAAAAAAGTACAAAATAAGTGTTTCTTTTTTTATGAGTCAAAATTGCAACATGTATAAATAATTAGTATTCAATGATGCATGGAAATAATATTAGAATTTGTTTTAAATGTAGAAGCAATTGTGGAATATAATTACAGAGTATTCAGTTCAACACCCACTTGCTCATTAATATATATGGACTCTTTAATGGATGTTCATTGTTTCTTATGATCAAATCTGGCAGGTCAGATCCAAAGATCATTTTTCCTGGTTGTCAAATAGATAGTCTCAAAAGGAAAATCAATAGCCATATCCAAATCAATTGCAACATTTTGAATAGCAAGCCCTACTCAAAACCCCAATTTGATTAGTACTCAGAAAGAAATACTGATTATAGTGATATAATATATACTATATAAAGCTTATCTCCTCACCTGACCCCTCTCCTTTCCATTTTAGTAGCAAGAAGGCAAAAAAAGCATATTGGCTTTGGTGTTCGTGGTTTAGGGATGGGAGAGAAAAGCTTTTTGTATTTATGTAACTCATGTGCATGTTTGAGTGAAAGCCATAGTAATTTCTCAGTTTTGCACATTTTGCAAACTTTGGTTTACTCACATTTGTAATTCTAAATTGTAATTAAAATTCCATGGCATTGTGCTATTTCTTCTAGAGCATTCCTTTTAGGATAGCCTGTAAAGATGAGGGTATGAATGGGCCCTTATAAACTCTGTTAAGCTTGCCAGCTTGGCTTCAAATGCCAGCTTCGGGAGCCGTTGGGCATCACCTGTCACACTTGTGATACTGTCGTTTGCCCTGACAATCCTCTCCTCATCCCTAAGCTAATGTGACACGTAAGCTGATCCTGAGTCTGAAGAGGAGTTCGTCAGCTGGAGGAGGGCAGGGCCACGGAAGGTGTTCCCCAGCGTGTGGACCACCTGTGCAAATGTTCACAAGCCAAAGAGAGAAGGCACACCAAGGCCGGAGAGTAGACCGGAGATGAGGCTGGAGCAGCAGGCCAGGGTGAGGTCATGGAGAGCGGGGCATCACATACCCCAGTCTGCATCCCAGTCTATTGCAACGTTTAGAATAGCAAGGGCCACTCTACACACAATCCCCAATTTGATTGGTACTCAGAAAGAAATGTTAATCATAGATATATAAAATATATTATGTAAAGCTCATCACTTTTCGTGTAACCTTCTATTTTAGTGGGTAGAGTAGGATAAAGGGGCCTATTAGCTTTGGTTTTGAAGGCTATGGCTGTTTGTTGAAATTTTTCAAAGATGAAAGGAACATAGTTAGACTTTAATTTTGGAAAAGACAAAAACTATTCTAAAGATATAATAGTGGAGCTGAAACCGGTTTGGCTCAGTGGATAGAGCGTCGGCCTATGGATTGAAAGGTCCCGAGTTCGATTCCGGTCAAGGGCATGTATCTTGGTTGTGGGCACATCCCCAGTAGGGGGTGTGCAGGAGGTGACTGATTGATGTCTCTCTCATTGATGTTTCTAACTCTCTATCCCTCTCAACTTCCTCTCTGTAAAAAATCAATGAAATATAAAAAAATAATAATAAAGATATAATAGTGGAGAGAGAGAAAGAGAGAGAGTGGTGGGAGAGGTAGAGGAGAGGGGGAGAGGAAATGTGTGTGCATAGATCTTTAAGATACAGAATTATGTCTTTAATAGGCTGGATGTGGGAGGTTGAGTTTAAGATGACACCTAAGTTTCCAGGTCAGGTAATTTAAAGGATGATGGTGCCACTGGTCAAAACAGGCATTATTAAGTATTATAGTTATTACGGAACCAATATGGGCGATGGGATGAAGACTTGAAAAAATAAGAGAGCCCTAACGGGTTTGGCTCAGTGGATAAAGCATTGGCCTGTGGACTGAAAGGTCTCAGATTTGATTCAGGGACCTTTTTGGAAAAATGTCTTCTTAAGTTCTTTATGAATTACTTGGGTTTTTGCTATGAAGTTGTAGCAGTTTCTTAAATATTTTGGAGATTAACCTCTAATCAGATATATGGTTTGCAAATAATTTCCTTTATTCTATAGGTTTCTTTTTATTTTGTTGATTGTTTTCTGTATGGAAGAATTTTAGTTTCATGTAGACTCACTTATTATTATGCTTTTGTTACCTGTGCTTTTGGTGTCAAAGCCAAGATATCATAGGAATTAAGTGTTTTGTAAAGCACCCAAAAAGGTTTTATGTGCAGCCAGGAGAACCACTGGCCTAAATTATACCTTGCCATAAATTATGCCTTGCTGTAACGTATAGCCATTGGTTCCACCTGGGCATGAAAGTTTTTTCAAACAGGCCAGCAACTAACCACACTTTTTACCTATTTGGCCTGGTGACTCCTAGAGAGAGAGGTGTGTCTAAATTTCTGGATTGGATAGGGCTAACATAGAAAAATTATACTTTGAAAGAGCACAGCCAATATTATTATAAGATTTCTGAATAATATTTTTCTAATAATTTACGCTAGTAAAGGTAAAGCTCAATAAAATCTATTTTACTCCTGAGATATTCAGTGATTCTAAAGGGTGTGTGTGTGTGTGTGTGTAGAAAATAAAAATGTAAAAATGCCAGAAGTTGCTATCTGCAATTTAATTTTGTGAAGTAAGTTTACAATTTAGGAAACAAGTCCCTGATTTGGTAGGCATGTTCAGTCATTCACAAACAAGTCCCTGATTTGGTAGGCATGTTCGGTCATTCACAAACTATTTATTGAGGGCCTCCTGGGTGTCCATGACTTTGCTGGGTCGTTACTATGTTGTTTCCAGTCTAGTAGACCTGAGGGGTGGGTATTATTATACCTGTTTTAGAGAGGAAAGTGTGACAAAGAATGATACAACGGGGTTACACAGTTGAGAAGTGGCTAGATGCTAAGGGCCAGGATCTTCATCCTACCTCCTGCTGCCCACCCATGTTCAGGACAGTGCCTGGTATTTTGTAAAGCATCCAAAATGTATTTGTGGTAAGAGGCTGAGCTGAAGACTGGATGGGCTGTTTTCCACTCATATCTTCCTCTCCCTTGCCTTCTCCCTTCTTCCTCTTAGATCAAAGGAAGCTGTACCCATCCCTCCCCGCCCCCCCTCAGGCGGCTTCACATGGCTGCATGGTGTCCTGTGAGGCCGTGAGGGCCTCATCTGACTGGGTCCTTGCATGCATAGTGTGGAGGGTATTTATCCATCCAGGAAATACCCATGTGCATACCGAAATCTCGTTGCTCTGGAAGGTTAGATGGGTACAATGACTATTGTGTGTCCACAGGCCGGGAAGCTTAATGTGTCACATTCAACAGTATTTAACAAATATCATGTCAAGGTGGTAATAGAGTGACAATCGTGTATAAGTGTTTAAAATAAACATACAGAATGATCTATATTAATAAGGTCATTTTAACTCTACCCCTTAATGGAAATTATTTTCACACGTGTTCTAACAATTTCTGTGCTTAAATGACACAGTTTCCAAACTATGCCTGATACAATAAAATAAAAAAAGTCACTGAGTTGTTTCTACAGCTTAAATGTGAAGCCTTTCATGAAAAAGAAAGAAAAAGAAAGGAAATACACTTACTGTTTTCGATAATTTTTATTTATCAGTTTAGAGCAACTCCGGTGAGGGTTTGGGGAATCTTCACAGCACGAAAGCCACAGCGAGCACTTAATGCTGCTTCCCACACACAAACTTTCTAATTATAAAAGAAACCTTTCAGACGTATTCAGGGCATATAATCTTATTTGCAGCTCCTAATTGGAGGACTGTGTTTGTGGAAAAGAACAGAAGTCTTCAGTCATTTCGAATAAAGCTGGCTCATCAGCCCCTGCAGGAAGAAAAGCACTATTTATTTTATCCGTTAATCCCAAATACAAACACAATAAAGCTGTCTTTTCTAATAGTGACCTATTTCATGTTAAATTGGGATAAAGCTAGCTTTGCTCAATAAGAGTATTGTTGTCAACAAAAAAAGTCAATCTTATTAGGATGCCCATTGAATACCTTCGAATAATTTATCTTTTTAAAATGCTGAACCCAAATCCCAGTTGAATTCTGACACAAAATGTAAATCTGGAAGGGAAATAACCTCAACTAGTGAGCCCCATCTAGTGACAGGGAAGTAAATTGCTGTTCGAAAACCTGGTCTGTAATTATTCCATAGCGTTCATCTGATTTTTAAATTCTTCTATCTGTGCCCAAACGCTATGTTTTTGTTTCTCTCTGATTTTTTTT
>PVJN01010099.1:0-58472 GCA_004026805.1 Lasiurus borealis | reverse complement strand
CACAGCCAGGGAACTTAATGTATCCATGGTGATGAGGGAAGGCCTCCCTCTGGAGAAGTACATCAGGCAAGGAGAGGTGAGACAGTGAGGTTGCAGGCAGAGGGACCATCAGGAGGGAGAACTGCTCTTGCCTGGGAAAGGGGAATTCTGACAGTGCCATGCAAGGAAGCAGGTGATGCAGGATGAGCTGGGAGCTGGAGCTGGAGGGCAGGGCATGAAAGGTCTTGCAAGCCAAGTAGAAAAATTTGGATTTTGTTTAAAAGCAATAAAATAATACATTTTAAGCAGAAGGGACACAATTGGTGATATGATTATGAAAAATACCCTGGCAGCTCTAAAGACAACAGCTTAGAGCAAACAAAGCATAGGGGCAGGCTGACCAGTCAGGAAACCCTCTACGTAGTCCTCAGAGGTGAGTGCCCTTGATCTGGGATGGAGAGACATAGGCTATGGGGGTGGAAGCAACAGAACTCGTGTGCATGTGGAGTAGGAAAGCCTATCATGTACGTAGACTGTCCAATGGTTCCTTGTGGATTGAACACAGGATACCTGAGGGTGTGTGAGGAGAGAGGAGCTTGAGAAGTCAAGTTGAAAGGGGCTGGAAAAGGCCTTTTGTATTCCGAAGAGCTTGGCCAGATCAACGGGATTTACAAGCCACGCTCTCTAACTTCCCATGTCTTGGTAACCCAAACTGTTCTAAACATCTATTACGGGATTCCAATTTCATTAGCATTTTAACACATTACCACATTTTCACCCTTGAGCAGCCAAGCATGGTTATATCTTCATACTGGAGAGTAAGTCACAATCAGACAATCCAATATGTTCCACTCCATGAGGTTATTTTCGCGACATCTCCCATTGTGTAATCGCCAGCTCTCTGCTCTGCTCGTGTCGAGGTTTCACTTACCCGCACTGGCAATTTCCATATTGTATCGCGGCGCAGGGGACTGCTCAGTGTGGGATTACAGAGTGTCGGTAATCACTGAGCTCGAGGTGATCACCGCGAACAACCCAGCGCAATCTCTTCATTTTACGGTTGGGGCTCCGGGTGTTGCAATGATCGATCCGAGCGAATGCAACCATTTCAAGCCCAGGGGTGACTCTCTGGAGTCTGTCTTCCTGGGAGAGACAACATATCCTGGGTCCCACTTGGGACAGCTTTCCACTTTTTGTCTAATGATCCGGGATCATGGAATAATTCTGCTTAAATTTTCTCTGGTTCATCATCTACCTTCCTGCCTTGAGTTTTTTTTTTAGCTTTTAAACTATGTCCCAATCTTTTGCGATGGGGGAATTTTAGATGAGCTATTGGGCCTTTCTGGAAAGGATAGGGAGAGCTGTTAAAAATGACCAATTATCATTAACGTGTATCAGGGCACTAAGTATGCCAGCCACTGAATTAAGTGATTTTAGCTGTTATTTAGAACATACACAATTCTTATATCCTTGTGAGGCAGGTACTATGGTTTACCCATGTTTAAATATGGACACTGAGGCATTATCAACTGACCCCATGTCAAATTAGAACTAAATGTTGGTGCTAAGGTTAGAACCTTGACAACTGGACAGCGGAGCGTTAACCACAACATGGCAGGGCTCTTAACTGTTACAGTGCAAAGCATTCCGACTGAATAAAGCATTGAAGATGGGAATGCCAAGTTCATCTCATTGTATTAACACTTGCAAACTGGTTGATTTTGAAGCTTATTAGGATTGTATTTCTTTCCTGCAATATTCCTGTCTTTGGGTTATTTACCTCTGTGAGCCTACAGTAACAAAGGGAAGGTCTTGTTATGTTGGGCCCGGAGAGGCTATGCCTGCATCCTTCCCAGTCATGGAGATGAAAGCTGTCCCTAAAGAAAGAGGAAAAACACAGCCAACATGGCTCAGGAGGTCACCGTTTGATTCCCTGTCCGGGCACATGCCTGGGTTGTGCAGGAGGCAGGCGGTCAATGATTGTCTCTCATTGTTGATGTTTCTATCTCTGTCTTCCTCTATGAAATCAATAAAAGCTATATATATATATATATGTATATATATATATATGTACATATATATATACATATATATATATATATATATATATACACACACACATACATACATACATACATACATACATACATATTTAAAGCAAAGGAAGAGGAAGATGAAGCTGTAACTCGGGGAGAGCAGCTGCCCTGCATGCCAATGGCTTTTCAGTCCGGGCCACTCCTTTGTGAAGCCCAGTTTGGCTTCATCTTTGCAGCTTCCATGGGGTATCTCACTTTGCCTCTTTGTTCTAGAAAGGTTTCTCAGCTCCTTTGAAACAACCCATTCCTGAACAGTGGCATCATAAGGTACAAAATTGGCACCAGGAGCCCTCGGAGTGACTGAGGGAAGGGACCGATCCTCAGGATTGAGGTGTCCCGTTGTGTCTGTGCCACCTTCCATGAGAGTGGAAATGGAAAAGAGCTGACATTTAGCTCACTGCCAACTGCTGCTGGGAACACAGATACGGGTAATTTATCTACAAATGGCATTAACAATAGAGACCTCCCTTTTAAGGCATTACTCAGAATATGGGGGAGATTGATGATAACATTCATCAGTTACTCTTTATTTTTTATGTTTTTTTAGGCCTTGTTTTCTTTCTCATAAGAATCTTGTGATAAATAGGTAGTATTTTTATTTTACACATGGAAAAAAATCAAAGCTCAGAGAGCTAAAGTAACTACTCTGAAAACTTGGAAATATTGAGAATAGTAAATACTATCCTAATAAGCTTCAAAAATCAACCTATTGCTAGGAGATTCCAATGTTAATACAAATGTGTAAAAACTGCAGTTGGTATTTGGTATTGCATGCTGTGTTTCTGGGAATTAGGAGCACAACAAATATTGTCCATTCTTTATGTGTGAAGATAATTATTCTTTTTTATTATAATCTCAGCTTCTTATCTGTTTGCACCAGAGAAACGGAGTTAATAGAGTCAAAGTGGATGCTTTATGGAGTCACATTACTCATGGTCTGGCCATGACTGCCAGAATTCAAGAGTGCCTGGTAATCCATTACCTCCAAATCTCATATTCATTGGATAGGAACAGTAGCTGACATGCACAGGATCTTTATAACGTGCCCTGAACTCTTCATTAGTTGTGTGTCTTCAGCTAATCTAATCCCCTCACCCCCAAACAGACCCCACTTTATACCTCCCCTGAGCCATCGGGTACGCCTCTTCTGTGACTCACAATCTCCTCTGCACCCATAATTTCTTTTTGGAACATTCCTTTCACCCTCTTGCCTTACGTGAAATATGTATGTGCCCTGAGGGTGATGTATCTTCCAAAGCCTGATCCAGGGGGCCATTTTTCTCACTTGCCACATAATTCCGGGCCACTAGTTGGAGAAAACTGGATTCCTTCCATCCGTTGCTGCTCCCCTGCCTTTTGCAAACGTTTATGTTCTTTGAAATACACTTCCTGCTTCCTGCTCCCTTATCGTGGTTATCTTCCAACACTCATCACTCCCCGATATTGCTCCCATGTCATCATCTCACCGTCTATGCCACTGCCTATCCTCATTTCTGGAAATGTCAAAATCCAGATGGCTGACTCATCCAGCATTCAGAGCTCTCCATTTCTCGACGTTATGACTTCACATGAACTTTCTCTCCACCTACCTCAGCCACTTGTCCCCTGAGACACACTTTAGAAGCACATTACTTGAAATCATGTTATCTGCACCATCTTCAGTGCAAACAGGCCTGGTGAATCTTCATGTCTTTCAGTCCATTGACCTCACCATGTATCACTATTCATCAACACCGCCCACCTTTGCTTCCGGTCTTACTCAACTTGGATTCTGTAGGCCATCATTATAATCAAAGTATAATACAAGCTCTCAGTGCCTTTGCTCCTCACATCCTCAAATTATCTGATGTCCATGCCGAGACCGGTTTGGCTCAGTGGATAAAGCATCGGCTTGTGGACTGAAAGGTCCCGGGTTTGATTCCGGTCGGGGGCATGTACCTTGCTTGTGGGCGCATCTCTACTGTGGGGCGTGCAGGAGGCGGCTGATCAATGTTTCTGACTTTCTATCTCTTCTTCCCTCTCTGTAAAAAATCAATAAAATATATTTTTAAAAAATTTAAAAAAATTATCTGATGTCCAGATGAAGTTGACCTTAAATACCTCCTCAGTGCCTGCACAGTCATTGGGACAAATCCAGGGAAAACCTTGGTCTCAGACCTCAAATGTGCTCCGAACCCTGCGTGCAGTCTTTCTGTTTCTCTAGTCAGCTAGCTTCTGCAGGCGCGGTGATAACTGCACGCATTCCTGCCTCTCTTTGGGAGTCACCTTCCAGTTCATGGAAGTTTCACTAACACTTCATCAGTGAAAATAGCCACCGAATCTCTGCACCCCTCTCTGCATGTATTTGTCTTCTCCATCCTTCCTCTTGCATTTGAGGAAGGCTTTTCTGCTTGTTGCCTGAGAGCCTAATTTCTTATCTCTTCTCACGTCCTCAGTTCCTTTTGCCCCTCCATCCATCTTCCTCAGTTTCATCAGCCTCTTCTCTAGGGACCCATTTCCTTCCTTACAGATGCACTCTCTTTCCTCTTTCTCAGTCAGCTCTCTCCTGGATTCCACTCTCTCACAAGTTTCCACCTCACTTCCTGTCTTATCTTCACAGCCAACTTCAGGAAACAGTTGTCCACTCTTGCCAGCTCGGCTGCTTCTAATGCTCCTCAGTGTACTCCCAGCTGGCCTTTCCCCAGCAATCCACCGAAACTGCGCTCTCAGGGGGCGGTGATGACCTCAGTGTTGTCAAGTCCAGTGACCGCTTTCCTGCCTACATCTTACCCAGTCTCATAGCAGTTTTAATCTAAGTTATTCACTCCTTTCTTCTCAAACCACTCTTCCTATTTTTTTTCTCTCTCCAGTTGCTTTTACTTGGCCTTCTTTGTATAATTTTTCTTTCTCTACCTGATTCCTAAATGTTGGAATGCTTCTTTCTCCAGATCCTTTTAGAAAATCTTTAAATGTCATATGTATGCTGAGAACTCCTAAGTGTAAATCTCTAGCGCACATTACTTTTTGAACACCAGATTTTATATCTGTCCACCTAGCCATCTCTTGGTACCATATCCAAAACTCTAAAGATTCTTCTTTCTCTGTCTGTCCATCTCATTAAATGGTACCATCCTTCAGTTGTTGAGACCGAAAACCTTCAAGTGAGACTTAAGCCTTTGCTCTCTCTTTAACACCCAAATGCTTATCACGTTTTCTGTTATTTCCATTTGTGCAGTGTTTCGAATCCACAGACTTCTGCCTGTCTCCTCCTCCTCGCTGTCCCAGGCCTCCTTGTCTCTCTCCTGGACTAATGCAGTGTCCCTTTCCTACGTGTACCTTTACCAAATCTCTTCCTCCGAGAAGAGCCAGAGGAGTTCTTTAGGTGCATATGAAGTCAGTCTCCTGCTTTAAATGCTCCATGGCTGTTCTTCACACTCAAAAGAAAGCTCAGCACCTGCCAAACCCCTCAGCTCTGCATAATCTGGCCCCTTCTGACTTCATCCAACATCACCTGGTGTCCTTCCTCTCCTGCCCCAGGACCACAATAAAAGAGTTGGGTCCCACAGTAAATTAGGGTGTTCACTCAGCAAAGGTGAACATTTACAGTCTTCTTCTTCATAAACCTCGTCCATTTTCATCCTAGTACATACTTATAAATTATGACTTTAAATTCAACATGGGTTTATGTTCTTATTATCTTCCTTTGTCACTGTATTGTAAGCTTCGTGACTTCAAGGTTTATGGCTCTTTTAATCACTAATTCATACCAGTGGACAGGCCGTTGCTACTTTGTAAATAATCGCTGAATGGATGAGTGTTGATAGACAATACTTATCACAGAGAGTTGTAGATAAATGGAATATTTGATCTTTAAAGAATCAATGTTGCTGAGACTGGTTTGGCTGAGTGGATAGAGCGTCGGCTTGCGGACTGAAGAGTCCCAGGTTTGATTCCGGTCGGGGGCATATACCTTGCTCGGGGGCACATCTCCACTGTGGGGCGTGCAGGAGGAGGCTGATTGATGTCTCTCTCTCATCGATGTTTCTGACTTTCTATCCTTCTCCCTTCCTCTCTGTAAAAAATCAATAAAATATATTTAAAAAAAGAAAAGAATCAATGCTTGCTGTAGACTATACTTCGGGTAACTTCAAAATGATTCTAGTTCCGTGCGGCCCACACCATTGAAAGCCATCTGATATATTGAGAACACAAACACTATGGCTGCTGATTTAGTATAATCTTTGTCCTTGTCATGTTGTGGTCACCACAGTTACGAGCAGTTCATGGAGTATATTTACAGATTTCCAAGAACTGTGCTAGGTAGAAAGTTGAAAAAAGAAGGGTGACACATCCTCTGTCTCAGTTCTCTCCATGGAAGAGAAAGAAAGACACTAAAAGGCAAACAAGTACTTGCAGAAGAGGCCCTGTGATCTGGGCTTTCATCAGCTTCCTGGGCTGAAGTAGGAAGAAGGACCAGCGGTTGCAGGTACTCTTGCATGCAAACATTATCCTGTACGCCAAGCAGCCTTTTCAAAGCAGCAAACAGAAATTCAGAGTCATACTCTCTTGCCTCAAAGAATTCATATCCTGGAGAAATTAACTCCAGCATTCTTGTTATATTAATCTACACTCCAGATAGAGGATGTATTTCTGTTTTTATCCATAACATTGCTGCCAGATTAATAAGAATTTTGAACATGTTAATGGATTGATTTCAGCATAATTGTAACTATATTAATTCAGTGCAATTACCTCTCAGTAAAAATTTAAATGAAGCTAAATTGGAGAAATTAGAAATATTTGAAATCTCTAGTTGGGAGCCTGGAGGCATTGTAACCTTGTCTGTTCTCATCTCAGGGTATCCGTAGTCAAGCTCTGAGAAAATGGCAAGTGCCTTTCTCGCAAGCTGAAGAGTTTCAAAACCTATCAACACGTTAGAGCTTGGATTCAGCAAAGCAATCAGGAGGGGGAAAAACAAACCAACCCTGATCTGCCCGTTGAGACAAATGTGCCCAATGATTTAACACATTTTGGAGTGCTGTATTCCATGCAGACACCCATAAGAGGTGAAGTGCCTAGACAAAGGGAAGCTGAGATAGGGAGTACAGTTGAAGCTAGAAGAAAATTGTGAAAAAAAAAAAAAGCGTTTTCAAAATGCAGCATCTTAATAAAGAACTCTTACTTAGAGAGATCACTTATTGTGGTGAGGAACAAGCTGGGCCCGGGCATACAGAACGGGCTCTGCCATGGAGATGTACTTCAACTTGGGGCAGGCCACTTTGTCTCCTGTTTCAGCTTTCTGTGGATTCCAGCTCTCCTAACTTTGCAGGGCGATTGTGAAGATCCAGTGGGTACGGAAACACTTGTGTCCTGTTAAAAAACTTTACAAATGTGACTAAAGGGGATGATCAGACAGCCTCCTTGGAATGGGAATTAACCGAGGAAGAGAAGGAATCTGGTAGCAGAAACTTTCTGAAGGCCATGTCCAATGTGCATAGGTTGGCTCAAAATATCCCAGTAGTCTCTGGTCCCGTAAATATGCTTGCTCCACTTCTTTGGGCTACTTAAAAAGGAATGTTCTCCACAGTGGCTGCACCAGTCTGCATTCCCACCAGCAGTGCACAGGGTTCCTTTTTTAAAAAAATATTGATTTTTTA
The DNA here is from genome assembly GCA_004026805.1 of Lasiurus borealis. Classification (NCBI taxonomy): domain Eukaryota; kingdom Metazoa; phylum Chordata; class Mammalia; order Chiroptera; family Vespertilionidae; genus Lasiurus; species Lasiurus borealis. Next base: position 50,761 of record PVJN01010099.1, on the reverse strand, counting down.
CAGAAAGGAAGGGAGAGAAATAGAAAGTCAGAAACATCGATGATGAGAGAGACATTGATCAGTCGCCTCCTGCATGCCCCACTGTGGAGATGTGCCTGCAAGCAAGGTACATGCCTCCGACTGGAATCGAACCCGGGACCTTTCAGTCCGCAAGCCGATGCTCCATCCACTGAGCCAAACCGGTCTCAGCAAGCGGGTCCCTTTTTCTCCACATCCTCGCCAACACTTGTCGTTTGTTGACTTGTTGAGGATTGCCATTCTGACAGGTGTAAGATGGTACCGCATTGTTATTTTGATTTGCATCTTTGGGTAATTAGTGACTTTGAGCATGTTTCTGTGTTTGTTGGCCTTCCTTCTGACTTCTTTCGAAAAGATTCTATTTAGGTCTGTTGCCCATTATTTTTATTGGATCATGTATCTTTCTTGTATTAAGTTGTATAAGTTGCCTGTAGATGTTGGAGATTAAACCTTTATCAGTGATAACATTTGCAAATATGTTCTCCATACAGTGGGCTGGCTTTCTTGTTGTTTTGTTGATGGTTTCTTTTGCTGTATAAAAGCTTTTTATTTTGATGTGGTCCCATTTGTTTATTTTCTCTTTAATTTCCATTGCCTTAGGTGCAGTATCGGTGAAGAAATTGCTTTGGCATATGTCTGAGATTTCTCTGCCTGTGGATTCATCTAATATTTTTATGGTTTCCCATCTTATGTTTAAGTCCTGTATCCATTTTGAGTTTATTTTTGTGTGTGATATAAGTTGGTGGTCTAGTTTCATTTTTTTGCATGTATCTGTCCAATTTTCCCAGCACCACTTATTGAAAAGACTGTCTTGACTCTATTGTATGTTCATGCCTCCTTTGTCAAATATTCATTGAGCATAGTGGTTTGGGTCGATTTCTAGATTCTCTATTCTATTCCATTGTTCTATATGTCTGTTCTTATGCCAGTACCAGGCTGTTTTGTTTCCTCAAAAAACTAAAAATGGAACTCCCATTTGACCCAGTAATCCCACTCTTAGGAATATATCCTAAGAAATTAGAAACACCAATCAGAAAGGATATATGCACCCCTATGTTCATAGCAGCACAATTTTCCATAGCTAAGGTTTGGAAACAGCCCAAATGCCCATCAGCAGATGAGTGGATTAGAAAACTGTGGTATATCTGCACAATGGAATACTACACTGCTATAAAAAAGAAGAAACTCTTACCATTTGCAGCAGTCTGGATGGACCTGGAGGGCATTATGCTAAGTGAAATAAGCCAGGCAATGAAAGAAAAATACCACATGATCTCACTCATTTATGGATAATAAAGGACATTATAACCCGATAAACAAAAAGATAAATACAGAGGCAGTAAAGCATCAAACAGACTGTGAAATTACAGCGGGAAAGCAGGGGAGTTTTGGGGAGGAAGGGAAAGAGACCAATCAAAGGACATGTATGCATGCACACAAGCACAGCAAATGGACACAAGACACTGGGTGGGGTGGGATGGGCATGTGACAGGGGGTAGAGGAGGCTGGGGGAAGGTCAATGGGGAAAAAGGAGATATATGTACTACTACATATTGTACTTTAAACAATAAAAATATATTTAAAAAAGGAATGTTGATGCAACTCTTTCATTGCACATGTGCAGGGCTCAGTGACAGGCTAGTGTTTGGCATGAGTGCAGCATCATTGCAGGAAAAGAACGTAAATGTTTACATTGTGGTAGATGCTCTTCATGCTGTATCTCATATAAATGTTGCAATACATGAGAGACCATTCTTTTTCAACTTTGTGGATGCAAATGAGGTCCACAGATATTAAGTGAATGTCTAAGATTATGGTTCTTGAAGTTTAAAGAGCACACAAACAAAACTAAGTGATTTTGTAAGTCATATACTTTTTATTTTATTATTGTTTTATCATTTTTTTATTTTCCATTACAGTTGACATACATTACTATATTTAGTTTCAGATGTGCACTCCAGTGATGAGGCATTACAAAGCATACTAAGTGGTCGTCCCTGATAAATCTCACACCATAACATAGTTTTTAGAACATTATTGACTAAATTCCTATGTTGTACTTTACATCTCCGTGACTATTCTGATAACATTCGGTGTCATTCTGTTACGTGAAAGAAGAGAGATCCGAGTAAAAATATTTTAAAAATAGATATTAACTATCAAGTTGGTGGTATAAGCAGTAGCTCTCTGAATCACTTGTACGCTCCCCCAGTCCCTCGCATGGCTGCTTTCCAGATTGATACTCAGCCTTGGTATTTCCAGACAGACCTCCCTACCCACCATGTCCAATGACAGGCCGCAACCACCCACTTATGGACGTGTTCTAGTATATCACTGTGTTATTAATGCCACAGTTCTCATCGCTCTCCTCAGTTATCTTTTCACTAAGGAGGTAATACAGCGTAACGGTTAGAAGTGCAGAGTATTGCCAGTGCTGGTCCATAGCAATGGAGTCCAAGCCTCCTGCAAATTTAAACTTCCCACTACCCACATCAAAACTACTAGAAAGAAAGAGGTAACATTAATTTTAGTAATATCTTTTATTTAATCCATTAGATACATAATACGATTTCAATGGCATCAAGAAGGTATTTCACAATTTTTTTAAAAAAATATTTTTGTTATATATTTTATTGATTTTTTACAGAGAGGAAGGGAGAGGAATAGAAAGTCAGAAACATCGATGAGGGAGAGACATCGATCAGCTGCCTCCTGCATGCCCCCTACTGGAGATGTGCCCGCAAGCAAGGTACATACATGCCCCTGACCGGAATCAAACCCGGGATCTTTCAGTCCGCAGGCCGACGCTCTATCCACTGAGCCAAACCGGTCTCGGCATATTTCACAATTTTTAACTTTCTTTGAACTTCTGTGTGATTGTACAGTGACAGCACCTACCACCTGTCAGGTGCCAGTGGCCATGCACGGCCAGCAGCTTTGCCACTGGGCAGTGCAGCTCTAGGGTAAGATTGCCTGGTTGCACACCAACTTCCTCTGTTTAACCTAGAAGGTAAACTCCATCAGAAAAGGGGCCTCGTCTGCTCCCTACATCTCAGTAACCCCAACACCTAGACCAGAGATTGACATGCCATAAAAGCTACCAGTGACAGCAAGTGCGCCTGGATAGCATGCTGCTTGCAGTGTGAGAGGGACGGTGAGACATGCATAGCGGAGAGGGAACACAGATCCAGGAAGCTCAAGGGCCATGGGCGAGACCAGTGACCAATGGCCCGACTCTTGTGTGGAGAACAACATACAGAATCCTCTCTTTTATGAGGCGATGCGGAGGCAGGATGCCGAATAGAATGACTGTCGATAATTGACCTTGAAAATTCTGCGAGTGATTGTGGTGATTCTGAACAGGAAATGAGGAATCAGACCGGCCTGAGTTGGAATCCCAGTTCTATCTAAATGATCTTGGTGGACAACTTATTCAGTCTATCGGTGCCTGAGTTTTCTCATGTGCAAATAAGGTAGCATATGAGAATCATTTGACACATCGTGCGCATTCAGAAATATCTCAGTATTGGTGCTGTTGTCGTTTTGTTCCTATTTCTGTGTGGATGGAGAGGTCATTGGAAGCCTGGAATGAAAAGTGATGAAATCTGCTGCAGCCTCCATAGTCCTGCCGCTCTCAGTGCTTAACTGCCCCTCTCCTTCCCCTGATTAAACTCTCAGAGCTCACACTCCCTGCCCTTCGTGCACCTGACACTTCCCACAACATGCGTCTCACCAACATCATGTCCCCTTAACTCTTGATACATTACAGTCTAGCCATACTGAGTCATTTAGAATTTCCTGAAGAGCCCCGTCTATTTCATGCAACTTTATGTTCAACTATATCATTCCTCGGCTTTTGCCATTCCCTTGTCTGTTTGGAAAACTCCTGCATGCACCCCCAAATCCATCTCTTAATTTCTCACTCTGAAGCAAGACAAGAGTATTGGGCTACATCTTCTATGGAGCATTCTGTAATGCAATCTCTTGTTTATATGTCTGTTTCTCTCACTCGATTGCCATATATTTGAGGGAAGGAGGTGAGCTCTATTATGTGTGCATCCTCAGCGTGCAACACAAAATAGATGTTCAGTAAGCACTTGTTAAACGGATGAATTGTGTGCGCTCCAGGCGACGGGAAACTCTCGAAGACTGCCGGGCTACTGAGGTTTTTGTTAATGTCTGAGTTACTACATCTCAATCCAGATTTGCATAATTTGCGAACTGATCATCTGGGAGCCCCATTCCCTCTGCAACAACTACTGTCAGCGCCTCGCATATGAGAAAAAGATGAAAACCCCGAGCCCGCGTTCCCGGTATTCATTTTCCTCAGCAAAGCTTTAAGCGCTCCTGGCTTCGAAGGTGGGGTCTCCTCATTGTGTTTAAATCTCCTACCCGCGGCTGGCCCTAGACGTGCTAACCAATGGAAGTTTCTGGGTGGGGGGAGAAAGCGAGAAAGTTTTGCCTGTTAGAGGAGGGAAATAGTTGGAGGCTATGTTTTAATTAAAATGAATATCTGCGCTATCTTAATGTTATTGCCAGTTAAGTGCAGCAGGGTGATTTAGAGTTTCTGTAACACAATTATGCTCCGGTAATGAAGCTCTGCAGAATTATCTCAGAACGCAGAAGGGAGCGGTAGCTCTCATTTGTAACCATGTTACGGCCTTTATTGTTACAGTATTTTCTGTTTTCTTCAAAGATTAACTCAATCGTATTTAAGTCTCTGGCAGCGTTACAGAGAGAGAGAGAGAGAAAGCGGGCAAGGGGAACTGTTTTACGGTCCCCATAGCCCGCCTTAATGTTCTACCGTGAGCACAAAATAGCAGGGAGATTTCACCGTTAGCATCATCATTATTATTGTTGCTCGGACCTGTCCGTGCGATTCCTGGCACTTCCTGGCTCGTCTCTCTCTCAGGATTGCAGGATGGTGGGAACACAGTTTAGAAAGTAAGCCAGGGACCCTGACAGTTTGGCTCAGTAGGTAAGAGTGTCGGCCTGCAAACGGAAGGGTCCCAGGTTCGACTCCAGTCAAGGTCACGTACCTAGGTCTGCCTCACATGGATGTTTCTTTCTTTTTCCTCCCCCTCTCTTCCACTGTCTCTAAAAATCAATGAAAAAAATATCCTCGGGTAAGGATTAACAAAAGTAAAAATAATAATTTTTTTAAATAAAGTGATCTGCATTAAAAAAATAAAGGAGCCAGGGATGGATGACTATACACGAGGAAGGGAAGCAAACACAGGAAACTGTTGGGTTCTTGGTCCTAAATCCTCTAAGACAGTGGTTCTCAACCTTTTTTAATGCTGTGACCTTTTAATAGAATTCCTCATGTTGTGGTGACCCCCAAACTTAAAATTATTTTCGTTGCTACTTCATAACTGTAATTTTGCTATACTGTTAATGAATCGTAATGTAAATATCTGTGTTTTCCGATGGTCTTAGGGGACCCTGCTAGCAGTTCTCAACCTGTGGGTCTCGACCCACAAGTTGAGAACCGCTGCTGTAGAGTCTAAGACCATCAGAAAACACAGATATTTACATTATGATTCATAACAGTAGCAATGAAAATAATTTTATGATTGGGGGTCACCACAACATGAGGAACTGTATTAAAAGGTCACAGCATTAAAAAAGGTTGAGAACCACTGCCCTAAGACATTTGAGATGGGGTGAGGGCTGCTCTGGCTCTGAATGAGCACTAATAGTTTTTAAAAAGTGTGAATTCTGGGGACAAATCCAGAAACCATCATCTATTAGAGTGGGATGTCAGACAAGTCATTCTGCCTCTCTAGGTCTCAGTGTATTAATCTGTAACATGTGGTCATAATAGAAATAACCTTATTGAATTTTTGTGGGAGTTCACCTCTGAGAGATGTTGCATACCTAATGTAGAATAATACTGGTCTATGGTATGTGCTTAACAAGTAACAGATCACTTAGTTACTAGAAAAGTGCTAATCTTGAGCGACTAGTTTAGAGCTCTATTTCTCCCAAGTGACACCCTCTGAGGATTGGCAGAACCCAAATCATCCATGAGCACCTCCCCTATAACTCAGACTTCTCTGAGAAGCTCAAAAATAAATTTTAACTTAGTTTAACCAATATTTAGCACCTGTGTATGTCAGTCCTTACACTAATCATTTCCAGTTAGATGGACATGAAACATATGTTTGTTCTTCAAGGATTTTATAGCACAGTAGGGAAGGGCAGGCATGCAGAGGGAGACATTCTAAATAAAAGAGCATGCTGAGTAATGATCCAAAGTGAGACATCATTTACCTCCATTAAGGAAGATTTTAATGACGGAGTGACATTTGAGTGGGACCTTGGGGGACAAATAAAATTTTCATAAGTCGAAAAAAAATGGGAAGAGATTCCAGGTTGAGAGAGAATCGGATCCAAATTCAGACTTAGTGAAGTACAGGGAAGGTTGAGAGAATGGGAGAAATATATTGTGATTGTAGCATAGCATAAGTGTCTATTTGGGTGGGACATAGGTGAATATGCAGTGTGAAATTTTTAATCAGTTTTCATTCCTGACAGGCAGGTGAAAGGGCTGTAACCTAACTGTAGGGAGTTGTGTGTTTCTGAGAAGGACCAGCCCATGATATGACTTATTCTCTACCGGAAGGGGTGACTTCTGCTCAAGGACACAAGATGCTGTCATCCTTTAATCCTGTCTTAACATCAACAGGTTCCACTTGGAGAAATGTGGCAAACTCACTTTCCTCTGATCCCCAGGAAAAAAAAAATTTGCCTAGACTTTAAAGTTATAAAAAAAAAACCCTCCTTTTTCTTCTCCTTCAAACTTCCTTCTTCTTTTCTTCCATCATAATAAGTAATGTTTATTTCACACTTACTGTATTCCAAACACTGTCCTTAACTATTTACACACTTCAGCTCCGAACAACTCTATGAGCATCCTATTATAACTGTACCCATTGTTCAGATGAGAACATTGATGTTTATAGAGATTAAATTGCTGGCCTAGCATTCGCGCAGCTAGTAAGAAGTAAGACTTGAGTCAGTGTTTGCTTTCCGACACCCTCTGCACAATTCTGCCCTTCCATGGATAGGATCAGGTTAACTAATATGCAATAGAATCTGGAAGGTAGCACTTTGTCGGCTTGGGTTTGAGAACTGAGAGATGTGAGTTATAGGAACGGATGATGCCATCTAGTTATGTGATTGATATCTTCCAAGTCACTTGACGTCCCCAGGTCGTCACTTTGTCCAAAAGTAAACAGAGATGATGGGTCTAAAACTTGTGATATTTATGTAAGATTTACCTGTTGGCTCTTTCATATCTGTTTACCTGTTGGCTTTGGTCTCACAACTGTCAATGACAAGGGCATGGCCCCATTTCCCACCTGATGAAACTGAGGCCAAGAGAAGGGCCTTCCTCAAGTCCCTTCAGTGACGAAGTTTCAAAGCTGAGACTTGAACACAGGTCTCCTGCCAGCCAGCTGCGTGCTTTCCCCTTCCCTGACCTCTCCCAGGCAGTCATGATGGAAGACCTCTGAATCTTAAATTCTGTCTTAAATTCTGATTTAAACCTTCGCTGACCCTTTTAAAACTAGCACACAGCCAAAACCGGTTTGGCTCAGTGGATAGAGCGTCCGCCTGCGGACTGAAGGGGCCCGGGTTCGATTCCGGTCAAGGGCATGTATCTTGGTTGCGGGCACATCTCCAGTGGGGGGCATGCAGGAGGCGGCTGATCGATGTCTCTCTCTCATCAATGTCTCTAACTATCCCTCTTCCTTTCTCTCTGTGAAAAATCAATAAAAAGCACAAAACAAAACAAAACAAAACAAAAACTATCACACAGTGCCAGTCCTTAGAGTCATCTTTGCATAAACAAAATAAAGGCCCCTAACGAGTTTGTGCAGAATGCTTTTCCTTCAATAGGTAGGCTCCGGGAGGACAGTCACAACACGTTTATTTTTGCGCCACCGGGTGGATGGCATTAAATAGTAATGCCCCTCAATATTTATATCACAGATCTCCCTGTGTCCACCCTCCAGTCAAATGCTATTCAGCCAAGATTCCCGCTGGTTCATAGCGATGTCAGAAATATAGGCAAGATGTAGTCCAATCCTGAGCTGGACAAAGTCACCCCAAAACACCCAGGGCAGTGTCTGGGTGCAGCACCTCAGCCACGGAGCTGTTAGCAACAGCACATGTACATTCTGTTTCCTGGCTGGAGAAGCACACTCATTTGTCTGGAAAAATCTCCCTGGGCTCTGAAATAGACATGCTGTCAGTAACTGGGGCATTCATGAATTCTATGAGACTCTCCCCAGCTCATCAGGATCCGACCCCTTGTTTCCTACCTGAAAATCATTCCCTGTACTGCGAGTTAAAGAATTTAACCATGTGTGTCTGCGTTGACACGTGGAAGTGTGTTGTAGTTTATCCTATGTGGATACCTGATGCTTCCTTCTCTTTCAGAGGAGTGGTCCCCTCTACCTGGCTAATATATATATATATATATATATATATATATGTATATATATATATGTATATGTATATATACATATACATATATATATATGTATATATATAATATTTTATTTATTTTTCATAGAGAGGAAGGGAGAGGGATAGAAAGTCAGAAACATTGATGAGAGAGAGACATCGATCAGCCGCCTCCTGCACACCCCACACTGGAGATGTGCTCGCAAGCAAGGTACATGCCCCCGACCGAAATCGAACCCCAGACCTTTCAGTCCGCAGGCCGACGCTCTATCCACTGAGCCAAACTGGTCTTGGCTGCCTGGCTAATATTGATCTGGCTGCCTGTGCCCAAAGCTGACAGGACAGGTTAGGAATACCACTGGGGAACCAACCCAGAGGGTGGGCCGTGCCATTCTGATTCTCTCTACTGGAAAGTGGAGTCAATGATCTAAGAATCAGCAGGTCCTGCCAGCCAGAGGGCTCAGACTGTGTGACGAGGTTATGATGAGTGTGGCCTCAGGGAAGAGCTAACCAAGGAAGATGGGCTCAGGGAGGGGAGGATGAAGCAAGCAGGCAGGAAGAGAAAGACAAGAGAATCCACGTGGCTGGAAGAGGAGGCGAGAGGACGTGTGTGTCCTAGTTTCCGGCTGTGATCTTTGCTGGAACCAGACGTACTTCTCGGTTCTGGATAAAGGGAGGGAATCTTTCAAAGTGTCCCATCACATTCATTATTTTACTTCCGCTCGTTTGAGAAGTTGGCTTTTGCTTCTTGAAACTTTAAAGATCCTTAAAATACAAGTTGTTTTAAGATCATATAAATTAGACACTATTAATATGCATGACATTAAATGAGTTACAAAGAAAGGGATGTCTGATTGGTTCTTAAGACCCAATACCTTATTTCTACACAGTAATCATTTGGGGCAAGTGGCTGCAACCAATTATGTGTGTGTGTGTTTTAAATTCCTTATTGTTTAAAGTATTACATGAGTCTCCTTTTCCTCCCAGTACCTCTCCCCCCTTACCGCTTCTTTCAAGCACAAGCCCTCACCTCTCTACTGTCTGTGTCCATTGGCTTTGCTCATATGCATGCATACCAGTCCTTTGGTTGTTCTCTTACCCTCTTTTTTTGCTTTAGTTGTTATGCCTGATGTGGTAGTCTCTGTTAATAATAATAGAAAAGTTCATGTGAATGATATCTACCATTTATTGAATATTTGTCATTTTTCAGTGGTTAGCCAAGTGAAGTATAAATCAGTTCACTTACTGCTCAAAATCACCGAATGGGGGAGGTGCTTTATTACTCCACTGCGTAGATTCGCAAAGTGAGGCTTAAGTAAATTGCATTAAAAACTCACATTTAATAGGGGTAGGGGTATGGGACAATGAGGCAAACTCAGCCAGACCCCAGAGTCTGCGTTCTTAATGCCTCTACTGCATTCCTTGAATGTATGAAATAGCCTGGTATCCTATGACACTTAGACACAAGTGAAGTCTTCACTTTGAAGTGCTTGGCCCAAATGGTATCCAAGATGGATGCTCTATATTTAATACTGAAAAATACTCCAATGAAATTCTTGGGAAAAGTATAAATAGAGAGAGGAACTTTGCAGGCAAGTTACTATTCCAAGTGATTTTCAGCCGCTTTCCAGTAAGCCTGTGCCGCATAAGGGCATGTGTTTTTCTGCCAAGAGAGCTGTGTTTGACTATTGGAATGAGCATTCGTTAACTGTTAAGACTTTGAGAGAGTTGCTCTGTCTGCACTCCAGTTTCCTCATGGATAAAGTGGAGATCATTATATCCCTGTGTTCACAGGTAACAGCAGAGAACGAAGAACAATACACATAAAATACTTGGTACACAGCATAGTACTTAATAATGAGCATTCTTAGTATTATACCCTTCATAAATTATGATTATTGGGATGACTGGGGTCCAGATATCTGTCCTGCTGGTATTTTTTTTCTTTTTATCCAAATATTCATTAGATGCTTATATACACTTTTCAATAAACTCTCATTCTAATCAATAACCTAAGTGTATCTCTAGGATATGTCCCTCACAAATCAAGAAAACATGGTCCGACACCCATAACTTCATTTGAAAAACCCTGTGAATCAGCCCGGCCAGTGTAGCTCAGTGGTTGAGCGCCGACCCATGAACCAATAGGTCACTGGTTTGATTCTCAGTCAGGGCACATGCCTAGGTGGCAGGCTTGATCCCCAGTTAGGGGTGGGGAGAGGCACATGCAGGAGGCAGCTGATCAGTTATATTTCTCTCTCATTCATCTTTCTCTCCCTCTCCTCTTTCTCTAAGAATCAATAAAAACATATTTAGCCAAGACCAGTTTGGCTCAGTGGATAGAGTGTTGGCTTGCAGACTGAAAGATCCCAGGTTCGATTCCGGTCGGGGGCATGTACCTTGCTTGCGGGCACATCTCCACTGTGGGGTGTGCAGGAGGCGGCTGATCGATGTCTCTCTCTCTCATCGATGTTGCTGACTTTCTATCTCTCTCCTTTCCTCTCTGTAAAAAAATCAATAAAATATTTAAAAATATTTAAATAAAAGCCCTATGAATTAGAAACCACAGTCACCATGTTACAGATGAGGAATCTGAGGCTTAGAGAGGCCGATTGACTTCTTAAACGTTATACAACAAGAAAGAGCCCAACAGACTTGAATCTAATGCTGCAGGCCCTTTCCAGCTCTGACAGCTCGCTGAGCGGGAAAACATGGAAGCCTGGTGAGACTTGGCCATGGAATGTGTGTGTAGAGAGAGAGGAAAGGGCACCAATCAGGAGCTGGAAGAGTGTGTAACGGTGACAGCCATACACTTTGTTTCCTGCCTGGAGAGATTAGGAGATATTGTCATCCGGGGAATAGTTAGCACTTAAGGCTGTCAGAAAAATCGTAAAAGGTATTGAAATGAGCAAAAAAAAGATGATTGGGGGTCCTCTCTGGCCCACTGTTCTGGGTTATATCTGCCTTTCACTGTATGAACTATTTCGCCACATTGTAATTTAAGGAACACTCATAATAATGCAAATGATTATTATCCAAATAAGTGCACATTGTGTCCAGTGGAGATGAATATTATTGCCCTCTGGATATTAAGCAGTTTTGCATCTATTTGTCATCTTTGTCAGCCTTCCTGGTTGCCTATGAGCCAGTATGTCTTTTAAATTCTCCTCTGAATGGGCTGTAGCCTCTTACTGGTTCTCATTACTTCAGGAGTTATATAAAATAACGGGTCCCGGCCAGTGTGGCTCAGTCCACCCATGAATCAGGTCACTGTTCCATTCCCCGCCAGGGCACGTGCCTGGGTAGTGGACTCAATCCCCAGAAGGGGGCGTGCGGAAGGCAGCTGATCAATGATTCTCTCTCATCACTGATGTTTGTTATCTCTTTCTCCCACTCCCTTCCTCTCTCTGAAATCAATAAAAACATTTTTAAAAAGTAAATAAAATACTTGTGGCATGCCTGTTTTATGTTTATCTGAGAGTCATGGTTTTATAGTTTGTTAAAATTGTCCATAAATAGGACAGAGCTGCTCACTGCATTCCGCAGTAGGCCCAGTCAGGTATAAGGAACTGTTTCAGAGGGAAGTTAGCAGCTGTCCTCTGCTTAGCAGGTACAATGGGATCAGAAGCACCCTGTTCATTAAGGGGAAGGGAATGGCAGCGGAGAGCTATGAGGTGCAAGCACCAGGGCTCGGTTACTGTGAGAAGCAAATGCCACAGCTGCTTTGGTGATGCTGAGCAGCCTGAGGGAGTGGACAGAGAAGGGGACCAGGAGTCTGGTGAACTGGGCACGAGGTCCAGCTCTGCCATTAGCCAGCTGTGTGACCTTGGGCAAGTCACTTAACACTCTGTGTCTCTGTCTGCAAAACAAGAGGCCAGAACTAAATGGTCTCCAAGTCCCCTTCTAATGCTAAGTGCTGATGGTCCATTGGTTCTGAAGACACTGGGTGGTCATGGCTCAATGCCTCCTGAGCAATTGTTGGTCTGGAAATTAGTAGACTGTGCTAGAAGCCAAGGACTCGATGGTCTGTAGAATCTGGAATGAAATGAACTTCTCCCTGGTCATCTTCCCTCCCATCAAGAATAACGGCCTCTGGCCCTGGCCAGGCGACTCGGTTGCTGGTGCATCGTCCTGTGCAACAATAGGTTGGGGGTTTGATTCCTACTCAGGGAACATCCCTAAATTTCTGGTTCAGTCCCCCCTGATCGGGCTCATACTGGAGGCTACCAATTGATGTTTCTCTCTCTCTCTCTCTCCCTCCCTGTCTCTATAAAATCAGTTTTTAAAAGACCATAACCTTAGGAGAGGATTTTTTTTAAAAAAAAGAATAATGGCTCTGGCTAGGGAGAGAATATTGGGTGGGAGACGCTGAATCATCTTTGTAAAAGGGCTTACACTTCAAAACTAGACTTATTAGAAGAGAGAGCTTTGAATCACCTCGGCCTCCTGTTGTAGGGCTTATTTATTGTTTCCAAAAGTGGAACTGAAAGTTGTAGTTGAGAGAAAAACAATGCTTTTGAGCGGTTTTGCTACTCCCTGTTTATTTTCACCTAAAGTTATCTGTAATCCACCATTCATTGTGTGTTCCTAGACTTTGGATAGCATCAACTGAAAAGATGATGAAGGATTAAGCATCAGTTAATAGGGATTTGGATTAGATGATCTCACACACTTAGACCCAAGTACAGTGGTACCTCGAGATATGAGTTTAATTTGTTCTGTAACCTTGAGGCGTGGGAAACTATGAGACACTCAAGTCATGGTAAACTGGTGGGTCATGTGCAGCCGGCCGATCCACGCGATTACTCCTATCTCAAATGTTGCTCATATTTCAAAGCAAAAATCACTCGCTCGACGGCTCGTATCTCAAAAATCTCTTATGTTAGGGCACTCGTATCTCGAGGTACCACTGTATTATGATTGGAAAGAATTCCTCTTTCATTTCCCCTTTGATTCACGTGGTTGTGCATTATAGACAGTGTGCACTAAGGGTGGCATCTGGAGACATTTATTGGGAATGTCACTTCATCCTGCTAAGCCTCATGCCCGCACCTATAGGATGAGGTTATTCTCTTACATATCATTAAGGCACTTTCAATCCAGAAGTGACAAGCCCAGAGTGTGCCTCGGGTATGACTGGAGGGCAGCAAACAGAATTTAATAATAGGGCTCTTGACCTCAAGGGGTTTAGACTTTAAATTTCCAGAAATATTTCTGTCCATTGATTTCTGCCTCTGAATTTAAAATACATGCAGGGTTTTAATTCAGCTCAGCACCTGTTCCAAATGTCTAGAGTACCTTGAAGTTCTCTGCAATCCTAGGCAGGGATGTGTGAGATCGGCATTGATGCATCTCTCCAAATATTTCCTTCCCATGGCATTTGATTCTTCAAGGTTCAGAATGCTATCTACCATCTTCCATCTGGGAGATTCGGTGGGCCTCCGACTTCACAGGATGCAGGCAGTGATGGAAGAACTTACAGAGTCACAGCTAATCTCTGGTTTCCTCTCATCGAGAGCTTGGCTGAAGCATCTGGTGTTGCCTGCTCGTTAAGCCCAGGAGGTTTGGAATCAGCCAGGCCCAGATCACGATCACTCTTCTTCCCCTCTGTAGCTCTGTGACCTCAGCTCATTTCTTAGCCCCTCTGAGCCTCAGTTTTCTCATCTAACTTTTCTCTGAATTAAATGACAAGATGCATGCAAAAATGAGATGAGTTAAAAATGTGTGAATTAAAGTAGTTTAAAGCATTTAATATAGTATCTGACCTATAATGAGCACTCAGTAAATGGTAGCTATGATGAAGGTTATGAGCAATAGAGTACCATGATTCAGAGGTCACTAGAATGACTCCACTTCCCATCGACCACACTTTGAAAGTGTGTCGATCCTGGATAAACCACTTCACTCTTCTTGACCTCAGTTCCTAAACTTGTAAAAATGAGGACAGGTGAGGTACACATCCCTGCCCCCGCAAAAAAAAAAAAAAAAGTACCTTTTGGCAATAATGTTCTATAATAAAAGAAAATAGGTTTCATGACTTTCATCTCTCCTGCCAACTCCAACAGCTGATAACTGTTTTTCTGGAATGTTCTCTTAGAATAGCTTAGTGATTAAGAGCACAGATTTTGTAGCTAAATTACCTAAGTCTTCAAGTTTTTTATTTTATTTACCATGTGGCCTAAAGCAACTTACTCAGTCTTGCTGTGCTTAAGGTTTCTTATCTACGGATCATAAGAATCCTCACCTCATAGGTAGTTGGGAAGACTAAAGGAGTTAATCTATACTAATAAAAGAGAAAGATGCAAATTGACCATACCTTTGTGACACCATGAGTCAATTAGGAGTATGCAAATTAACCCAACAAAGATGGTGGATTAATTTGCATACACAGGTGCCAAGTGGCCATGGTGACAATGCAGGTGTTCTGCACTGCCCCCGCTGCTCTGGGCCTCTGGGCAGTGTGGGAAGGCATAAAGGTAGCTCCAGGCTGGAGCAAAGGCGCTGCTGGCAGCCAGGGGAAGGAAGGCCCATTCTTGCCCGAATCTTCATGCATCGGACATCTAGTCTGTAATAAACCGTGAGTGTCTCAGACAGGGCCTGTGCTGTGTATGTGTTATCATTGTATTATTGTTCTCGTTGTTGCTGTTGTGGACTGAGGCCGCTTCTGGATTCAGAAGACAGGAGCGCTGTGACTGGCCAGCTAGGTCCATTACAGGCCTGGAATAGGGAATGGCACATTCCTTCTCTGTGGGAACGTGAGGTAGTTTGTATGTGATGAAAACAGGAAAGCTGCTGGTGGGTCATTAGGTCTGAAGGAGAGAGGAAGAGCCGGGCCTGCTGCACAAAGGGCTGACTTGGTTGAAAGAGAAGACATTGGCATTGGGGTTGTGAAGGTCAGGTAGGAGCTGGAGGGGAAGAGGCAGGAAGGAATTTTTCCTTTTTGGGGTCTGGGGACTGAAATGACACGTGGCAGGGCACAGCATGCAATGCAGGGATGCAAAGAGAGATGCACTTTGTGGCTGAGGGTGTGGTAGAAGTGGGTATATTCTCGGGCCTCTCTGAAACTTCCAGATAAAGATATATTGCAGCCCCGTTATAAGGTCTTATTTCTGGCAGAACCTTTTCCTTTGCTGAGGGTGGAAAGGATGCAGCCTCTCAAGACACAAATGATCAAATTGGGTCCAATAGAGGGTTTAAGACTCTAATCCCGGTTCTGTAGTGAGAACAATGGTGTGCTTCATTATGTCCTATTTTTTCTCAGCCAATTTCTGAGGATGCTGGAGTTTATTTAAGTAGAGTACTAGATACTGAGTGAAAACTTGAATTTACAGTGAAGCTGCCTTCCTTTGGTGTTGGGTGTGAGTGTGTGGTTGGAGTACATGGAGGTGGGCATTCAGAAGGTGTGACACACTAGGAGCATGGGTGCTTTTAAAGGGGCAAAACTTCAGTACATCTTGCCAAGCTGAAGTAGCTCAGTAAAGGCAGTCATTGCTGGAACACTCACTGCAGTTCTGACTGGTGCTAATATTATTAGTCCCATTTTTTTCAGATGAGGGACCAAGAAATCAAGACTCAGGAAGATCTTTAACTTGCCCAAGGTCTGTCTTGGTCAAAGATTGCTCCATGGAAAACCACCTCCCAGAGCTCAGTAACCTAAACAATACACATTTATTATTTCTCACGTGTTTTTAGGTCAGTTGGGTGGTTCTACTGATCTAGGCTTGGTTGGCTAATCTTGACTGAGCTCAACCACACATCTCCTGGGTCAGCTCAGGACTCAGAGGTCAAGGATGGCCCCACTCACGTGTCTGGCATTGCCTGGCTGTAGCTGGGGTGATGAGGGTGACTGGACCTCATCTTCTCTCAGGATAACCCAGGACTGCCCTTCTGACAGTGGCAGGATCTGTACATGAGAGAAGAGGAGGAGCAGAAGGAAGAAGGAGGAGGAAGAGGAGAATTTGCTTCAAAGTCTCTTGGGGCCTAAGCTTGGCATGGGCAGTCACACCCTCCTCATTCTGTGGGTCAGTCCAGTCACGGGGACATCCCAGATTCAAGGAGCGTGGAAACAGACTCTTCCTGTTTAGAGAGGCCTTAAAGTCACATTGCAGAGGGCATGGCTGTGGGGAGAAATGAAGAATCGCAGCCTTTTTTTTTTTTCTTTTTGCAATCAGCCAACTATATGGTCCTATAAAGAGAACAAGAGTTAAACCCACCTGAGAGTCGCTCCAAAGCCCACGCTTTTACCCACTCGGCTGTATTGATTTACACGCTCGCAATTAGTACTGGGATTGCCGACCAGCGTCTTCCCTTCTGGGAAGGCTTCATCCAGCCTTTCACTGGAGCCGTGGCACAGAGGGTGGACTGTGAGCTCCAGTGACTCCAGGACAAGCAGCCTGCTCACTGATAGATTCTCCTCTATGTCTTTATATTTTCCAAAGTTAGAAAACAAACAAAAAACAACTGACAAGAATCCCTGTCGTCTGGCAGAGCTCTGTGTAGGAGGACATGTGACATGTGACATTAAACCAGGGCTCAGTGATCAGTGTAGGAAGGAGAGGTGCATGAGCCCTTGCAGTTGATCTTCTGATTGAAAAACCAGCTATCAGTCAGCCTTGAACTTCACCCAGTGAACCAGCCTGTCTTGAACCAGAGCACTTACGGGAAACAGAAGCAAATTATTGCCAGAAAAACCACACTCATTCCTACCCTTACGGTGCAACCAGCCTGTTAGGAAGCACCGGGAGGAGTGGCACAGATGCCTCCGCTCTGCCAAACTAAGTTTCAGTCTGCGGGTGTTTTGTTCTCTTCAAGGCAAGTTCACGTTCGTTATTTCACTTAAGTGTTGCACACCCTCTTTGAGGCACACAGAATAGAAATGGAGATTCCCACATGACAGTTGAGGAAACTGAGGTATGGGAAAATGTGAAGGAGGTGCTCAATCTCCTATGATTAGAGATGAGCTGAATGAAACGGAAACGCGTGGTCTTACATCCTAAGTGGTACATGTATTTTCTGCTCACATCACCTGGGTACCGGGATGAGCAACCTGTTCTCACTTATTCTGGGGCCTGTGGAGGCAGCCAGGTGAATAGCAGGCAGACAGCAATCTACAAGCCATGTCTTCCCTGCAGATACTGTCTTTGTGCCATACAGTGTTTAAAAGAAAAAAAAAACACACTTTTTAAATGAGATTTCTTATAAATACCTGGGTTTTGTATTCTCTTGAAAAAAAAAAAAAGATCCAGAAACACTGGGTTCAAGTGAAGAAAAGGCAGCTTTTTGGGATGGCCATCCTGTCTTAGTTTCCCATAGTCTCCACCTGGCCAGGTTCACCCTTATGTGCCTGTCTGCCTTGCATAGGCGTTTATTAGTACATATACAGTCTCTTTAATGAGTGGTAGTTTTAAACACACACACACACACACACACACACACACACACACACACTACAACTCCATCTTGAGGTTTCATTGTATCTTCTTGGAAATACATTACCTCATTCTGTAGTTGAGAACAACTTCACCTTTGTGGACCCTGAGAAAGAATGTCCCTTGATGGCTAATTAGGGTTAAATTAAAAAAAAAAAAAAAGAACAAAAATAAAATGGAGCTTAGCAGCCATTTCCACACAGGGGTCTCTCACGCAAACCACTTCATGGAGAAGCCTCTACACTGGGCTGCCTTCCTGCACTGTGTTTCTATAGGCTGAGCAGTTCCTGGAATTTTATTTCAGCCAATAGGACTGAGGCTTTCCCCCATCCAATTGGAGCTGCACAACTATGACCAATCAGAGTGGCCCTATTCTGACTAATCAAACTGCAAGGATTTGTAATCCTCATTAGCATGAGGATGGACCAATCAGCAGCTAGAGGCAGGGACTTGTGTCTAGATAAGCCAGCTCCCTGGGGCTTGGGGCGCACAGTTTCCCTTTCCATTGAAGCCAGAAGGTTGCATTTTCCTGAATAGAGCTGGACTGGGTGCAGATTGGAGCAGGGCAGAGCTGCCGAGCTGAAGAGGGGCCTGGCCCCATGGCTGCCTTACAGCCATGCTGATCTCACAGCAATGGAGCTGTTTTGCACTGAAGAAAGTTGCCTTCATCACTACACCTCAGTTGGGGATTCCTGTTGGCATGGAATTGATGTAAATGACTATGACTTGACACCTTTTATCTTAAAATAAAGGTGCAGTATCCGGGAAAAGTCACTCACCTATGAGTACCAGGCTCTGTGCTTTTTCATTTTGATACTAATCTGAGGTATCAGGTGGACTTCCTCTAAGACAGTGATTTTCAACTTTTTTTACTTCATGGCATCTACAAACTATTAAAATTCTGCAGCACACCAAATAATATATTTTATGCTGATCTGGCAACAAAAATAAGTATAATCTTGATTCTTTCAAACCAATTGGCCATTGCTGTGTTGGCTGTTGTCATTTTTTAATTTGACAATCTAAGGGAAAAGAGGTCAGTGCTCCTTACTAAATAGTCAGGTATTGCATGTTTTCTTTCTTTTTTTTATTGTTTAAAATATTACAAATAGTAGTACCCATGTCTCTTTCCCCTCATCCCCCAATTGACCTCTACCTCCCAGCACATGCCCTTACCCCCCTTCCAGTGTCTTGAGTCTATTGGGGCACCTCGGTTGGAAATCACTGCTGAAGAGATAATTCCTGTTGGGTCCTGAGAGGATGTAATTTAACATATAGACAGTGGTTGGTCAGAAATACTTGTAATAAACCATCATCTGAGAGGAAATCTAAGGCCGCCCTTTCAGTGGAAGGAAGGAGTGGCAGGCATTGAGACCTGCAAGGTAAGTGGTATGGAGGTCATAGAGAGTGACAATTATTTTATAGACAATGGGAAGAGTTAAGTGTATTAAACAGAAGATGGATTTAACCACAGGATGCCATGGTAAAATTTGCATTTTAAGTAGATTATTTGGCGGCCATATAAAGGATGGATTTAATGGCAGGTGAAACTGGAAGCAAGGAGACCATATCAGAGCCTACTGAAAAAGCCAAGTAAGAGATCATAAGGGACTCATTTGAGAAATCCTATGGGAAGTAAGACCAGGAAATCTAGAGATATATTATTTTGACATTTATTGAACGCTAATTGTGTGCAGAATGCTATGGGAGAAATTAATTATCTGGTCCAACTTTCATTGTAATGCTTTAATCTGCTTTACAACCCTCCCAGTAAGTGGTTCTGCAGTCTCTGATTGGATACTACTTAATGACAGGGAACAAACTCCCTCAGGCCCAGTCAATTCCCATTTTAATTATTAGAAATTACTTTCTTGCCCTGGTGGGTATAGCTCTGTTGGAGTGTGGTCCTGTGCACCAAAAGGTTGCTGCTTTGGCCCTAACCGGTTTGGCTTAGTGCAGGGGTCGGCAAACTCATGAGTCACAGAGCCAAATATCAACAGTACAACGATTGAAATTTCTTTTGAGAGCCAAATTTTTTAAACTTCTTCTGAAGTCACTTCTTCAAAATAGACTCACCCAGGCTGTGGAATTTTGTGGAAGATCCACGCTCAAGGGGCCAAAGAGCCTCTCATGTGGCTTGAGAGCCACAGTTTGCCAACCACTGGCTCAGTGCATAGAGTGTTGGCCTGTGGATTGAAAGGGCCTAGGTTCGATTCTGGCAAGGGCATGTACCTTGGTTGTGGACATGTCCCCAGTAGGGGTGTGCAGGAGGCAGCTGATGGATGTTTCTCTCTCATAGATGTTTCTAACTCTCTATCCCTCTCTCTTCCTCTCTGTAAAAAAAAAATCAATTATATATATATATATGTTGTTGCTGGCCGAAACCAGTTTGGCTCAGTGGATGGAGCGTCGGTCTGTGGACTGAGGGGTCCCGGGTTCGATTCTGGTCAGGGGCATGTACCTTGGTTGCAAGCACATCCCCAGTAGGGGACGTGCAGGAGGCGGCTGATCAATATCTCTCTCTCTCATCGATGTTTCTGGCTCTCTATCCCTCTCCCTTCCTCTCTGTAGAAAATCAATAAAATATATTTTAGAAAAAAAAAAGTTGCTGCTTTGATTCCTGGTCAGGCACATCCTCAGGTTTCGGATCCTACCATCCATCTCCAACCATTTGGGGCATGCATGCAAGTCAACCTATGGAAGTTTCTCTCTCACATTAATGGTTTCTTTCTCCATCCCCTTTCTCTCTAAAATCAACAAAATATACCCTCAGGTGAGGATTAAAAACACACACACTCCTTATATATTGCTTCTAATTTACATAGAGTCAAAGTGGTCCCCCCTCTCAGAACTCCTGCTTCTGCCCTTTGGAGCCGCAGTGATGAAGCTTAATCCCTGTTCTGCATGACAGCCTTTCGGGGATTTGATGACAGGAATCGTGTTTCTCAAAAATCCTCTACTTTTCAGTTACAAAAAAAAAAAATTCCTTACTTCTTTGTAGATGTCATCGTCCGCCCCTAGCACATGCACACGGCACATAGCATATAGTATACAGCACACAGCACACAGCACGTTCAGATTCTACCCACTGTTTCTGGTCCAGCCTGTTGCCAGAATGCCTTCAGGTGGTGTAACTATGAGTGGACTCATTTTCCCAAGGGCTTCTTCCATGTAACACTCAGACTTGCACTGTCTTTCTGAGCGGTTTGACCAGTACCCGTATGAACTAGGTTCCTTTTTCTTCCACCTTTTCCACTTCAGAAGACAGTGTCCTTATACTGATGCATGTAGCCATGAGAAAGGTCAGAAGGGTCAGTGGGGACAGAACTGTAGAGCAGGAGAGCTGGAGGTCTGGCCCGGGACCAGCGGCATCAGCATCCTCTGAGAGCATATTCACAATGCACATTCTCAGGCACTACCCAATCTGGTTCAAGAATCTGTGTTTTCTAGATGATTCTTCCTCAGGCCAAAGTGTGAGATGCATTTTTTGTTGTTGTTGTTGTTGTTAGTCCTTACCTGATGATATTTTTCCATTTATTTTTAGAGAGAGTGGGAGGAAGGGGGAGAGACACGAGAAAGACACATTGATTGGTTGCCTCCCACACAGCCCGTGAGGCGCCTGCTACCCAGGTATGTGTCTACAGGCCTGACGCTCTATCCACTGAGCAAAACTGGCTACGGCTGTGACGTGCATTTATATAGAAGGTCGCTGACTGTGTACCTCAAGAGCTTTTAAAAGCCCAGTCACTTAGCTTTCAGCAAAATCCTGCTCCTTCTTCTATACGTCGGCTAAAGCCACCTTTCTGAGACCATGGTCAGTGTCAGCATAATAGGCACATCTTTAAACGCCAGGGGAGGGAGCCTCGATTAGGCTAATTAAGTTTTACAATCCAGCAGTTGTGAGAACAATTTTAAAAAAAATAGAGAGAAAGGGGGAGAAAAAAGAGAAAGAAAAAATCAAAACAAAACAATATGCCTTCGGTCAATCCATTACAAGGAGGACTGAGCCGCTGACCTTTTCATTCTCCCGTGCTGTGTGCGCGTAGCAACTCCGTAACCTTTTCCAGCTGGAATAGAAAGTTCAATTAAGTTTGTTGGCTCAGAAATCTGCCCATGTCCCGGAGAGCAGATTAGGCACTTAGGGGCTGCAATTATCCATCTGCTGCTTCTGCAGAACTGAAAGGAATGCACACATGCTGTACCTATCCGTGGGCATACGTATGTGGAGGGACACAGTATCTGTATGCATGTGCACACACAGGAGCAACAGAGCAGTGAGGGCTGCAGTGGAGAAATTCACTCGTTTCCAAAGATGGGCTCTGTATGCGGTGCTGGAGGTGATTTTCAGTTAGACAAGAGCCTGAGACTTGCCACCACATTCATCCTCCTATTCTTTCTTCGTAGCCGCATCTTCTTACTAGGATCCCTCTCCTCCCCCAGATTTGAGGGTAGAGCCTTTGAAGAAGCTGCTTTTGATATTCAGGTGATGAAACCTGAAGGTTGGCTTGTTCTGGGGAAGGAATATGTGTAGTGGCTAAGACTGGCAGCTGTGGGGACTGTGTCTGAATCTGGAGAAGGTGTGTATATTTGAATGGTTGAGCTTTGGTTTCCTCATCTGCGAAATGGGGGTAATAGTATGAAGCACATAAAGTGGTTGTGAAGATTCAATAAGATAGCATGTTTAGTTGTCTGGCACATCCTAGCTAATAAAGAGGGAATATGCTAATTCACCCTCATGCTGTTGCAAATATGGCAGCGCCCACAGCCAATAAGGAGGGAATATGCTAATCGACTGCCATGTCCTCAAAGATGGCAGCATCCACAGCCACAAGATGGCAGTGCCCAGTCCCCTTAGTCTTGCCAGGGCGGCAGGTGGACAGCAAGGCTGGGCCCGCCCTGTGTGCCTGCCTCCAGAGTTCCCCCAGTTCCCTCAGCCCCCCAGCCACCCAGGGCTGGCCCGAAGCACAGATAAACCTTGGATGATGGCTGCCCAGCTGCCCAGGGCTGGCCTAAGGCACAGGCAAGCCTTGGATGGTGGCTGCCCAAGGCTGAGGTATCCAGGGCTGGCTGAGGATTGCACTGCCAGTAGTGGCAATAGCAGAGGTGTGATGGGGCATCACTTTTCCCTGATTGCCAGGTTGCCTCCTGCCCCTGAGGGCTCCCAGACCATAAGAGGGGGGCAGGCTGGGCTGAGGGACCCCCCTCCAATGCATGAATCTTCATGCACTGGGCCTATAGTCTATCCATATATAAAAAAGCCTAGTGACCCGAACATCAGAACAACTGGTGACTGTGATGCGCACTGGGGCAGCCAAACAGCCTGATCTGGTCCCAATCACTCCCCTGACTCAGTCACCCCCACTAGCCCTGTCCCTGATTGGCCCCCAATACCTCAATCAGGGTGGGGCCAGCTGGCCAACCTTCCGTGGCCCTCCCTCCAGCCCGCCCAATGGGCACCCATTAGGATACGCCAGCCAGACCCCACCCATTCATGAAATCGTGCACCAGGCCTCTGGTAGTTTATATTTAGTAAAGGGCAGCTGTAGTTTAATGACACTGAGAGTAACTCTGACATTAGTCCATGGTTTCAGTGCCTGGGTCTTTGCATTTTCCCCCTGACACCTGTGGCCTAGGTCTGGAAACTAGGCCATTCAAGTGTCGAGTGAATTAATTTCTGTCCTATCCCACTTCCCCTACCATGGATGTAAGCAGGGGGCACAGTCTGGTGGTCTTGTCATGATTTTACCCCCTGTGCCAATACAGTTCCTGATACATAGTAGGTGATTAATACATTTTTGTTAAATAAATCAATGCATTTATTTAAACTTTTCCACTCTAGCACACACCTCTAACAAGGGCTTAGTATTTGAAATTGCTATTAAGGTCTTGAGCTCATTCACGAAATTAATTCACATGGAATTTATTCTTGCTTATGACAGTAAAATGCAAAGATCTTTTACCAGTTGTTATTTTCATTTAATCCAGTGGTTGGCAAACTCATTAGTTAACAGAGCAGCGAGCCGTGGTTTGCTGACCACTGGTTTAGTACCTAGTGAATCCTACTGACCATGCATGCTACAGTCTCAGTTCAGCCTGCGTTAGTGAAAATTGACTTTGGTGTCAGGCAGATGTGGGTTTGAATTTCTACCCTTACAACTAATTATGTGAATTTAGGAACTTATTTGACATTTTTGATGCTCCTGATTTCTGTTTATTAAGTAGGTATAATAATCTGTGCCCTGTGGGATCTTCTGAAAGATTATGCTAGACAATGATCCTAAAATAATTAGCCCAATGTCTAACTTAATAATGACTCCAGTAGTTCAGAGTTTATACAAACAATTAGAAATACAAGCTTTAGTATAATACTTTGCTCTTTCTTGAAAATTGTCTATGTCACTGGATGATGTAATGTTTGCTTAACCCCTAGTATGCAAGTTGTAGTCTGATGTAAACGCACTTTTTAAGATAACTAGGAAAATTCATTAGACTTTTAAAACATTTTAAGTTGACTTCTATTAAAATCAGCATAATTGATTTATTGAGTCTTTTATTTTTATTTATTTACTTTTGATTTATTGAGTCTTTAAGAAGAAAAATAAAAAGTTTGCCCTCTATGGTTATTCTATTTGTTAATATACTCATTGACTTGGTTTTTGGACATTGGATGAAACAACCGAGGTTAAAAAAAATAGTTTGTTGAAGAGAGTTCCTTTATTTGAGGGAACTAAAATATATTTGGAGGATGGGAGTGGGGATAACTGCCATTTACGAAATCTAAGCTGTTTTTGCCAGAGTTGTAATTATTTTTAAAAAATCTAGTGCCAGGAACTGGTTGCCTCTGACACCACAGAAAGGAGCTTTCCACGCACATCAGGGACTTGACTTACATGACCCTAGAGTACATCCCCATTTTACAGACAAGGAGACAGAAGGTCAGAGAAAAGACATGGCTCAGCTGGGAAGCAAGAATCAGCTCCAATTCAGTGTTAGCATGAGCAGGTGCTCTGCTCTTTCCACTCTGCATCCTTTCCCTGCCATCCCAGCCAGGAAGAGACAGGCGAAGCAATAGCCAGCTATATTGCGAGAGATCACAGCAGGGAAATTCATTTCCAGTTGCCTTAGTCATCGCTGTCAGACTCCACAGCCAGACATGGATTAGTGGCCTGTCCACTTCCTCCTCTGAGAGGAACCACCAGTCATGCTTGTGCGTGACCAGGGTGGCACCCCCAGAGCCTCTGCCAGCCCCGCCATCAGACAGGACGTGCCTGGGAAGAAGAATTTGCAGCCGACTGCTCTGCCATTCAGGTCCCCATCTGTGTCAATTGAGTAATTTATGGTTGCACTTTTTCCTGCACTAAAAAGGAGATGCACAGGGCCTTTGGAAATAATCCAATCTCTTTCAAGGGAACACATTTGGGGAAATTATTGTTAATGCATCTGAGTAAGAGGTGCTCAACCCCGACAAATATTTCATGCAATTTTAGCAAAGATGAGACAGTGACAACCAGTGACCATCAATCATTCCCCAGATCAATAATAACCATGGAACATGCAATCAAACCTCATCAACACCCGGTGATTAAGGAACAGGGCCTCTCTTCTTTGCTCTCAGGGTCATTGTCCCTTGAAAGGATTGGCTCAGTGTCCTAGAGGCAGCACACAATACATGTACAAGCATAAAAAATATGGGTTTTGGCATAGAGCAGATCTGGGACAGATCGTATAAATACTTGCTTGTCAATCTTGGATGAAATTTTATTTTAATAATTAACATTCACTGTGTGCTTTTTGGGGCACCACTCAGTGCACTAAGCATGTCATCTGTATTATCTCATTTAGTCTGATGTGCAAAGTGTGCACCATATACCATCTTTATGGTGAGGAAACTGTAGAAAGATGGGTTGGCTTTTCCAAAGTCACATTCACAGCAAGTGACAGCTGTGACTCAGTCCTGGCTGACCAAAGCTTTACTAGTTTTCAAAGTGGCCCCGCATTTAAATTCACCTGAGGAGTTTTTAAAAATAATCAAAAACTGGGCTTCATCTACTCCATAGCAACTGACTCATAATCTTTGAAGCGAGAAGTAAGCATGCATTATTTTATTTATTTCTTATTTTTATTAATCCTCATCTGAAGGTATTTTTTTCCATTGCGTTTTGGAAAGAGTAGAAGGGAGGGGGAGAGACAGAGAGAGAGAGAAACATTGATGTGAGAGAGACACATCCATTGGTTACCTCCAGCATGCACCCCATTTGGAGCTAAAGATTGAACCTGCAACCCAGGTACATGCTCTTGATCGGAATCAAACCCGGGACCCTTCAGTCTGCAGAGGAACACTCGATCCACTGAGCCAAACTAACTAGGGCAAACATGCGTTATTTTAAGTAAACATTTTAATAAATTATAGCAGACATCAGGAAAGTGAACAATGGAGTATAGCACAGTGTATTTTCCAAGTAAACATAGAATGCAGCCCCAGAAAGCTTCATGGTGCCTCTTTCTACTCACTACTACTTCATTCTGCCCAAGAATAATGGTTATTTTGACTTTAAAAAGCAGAGGCTCATTTTTCCTGTTTTTGAAATGCATATAAATGGATTCGTATAGTTGACATAGCTCTGCATCCAGCTTCACATTACATTTGTAAGATTCATCGATGTTGTGGAGGATGGTAATGCTTTCTCCATTCTTGTGGCTGTAGAGTACTCCATTGTGTGAATAAACTACAATGCATTTAGCCAATCTGCCGTGGATGCGCATCTTTGCCATTCTTGGATATTGCAAGTGATGCTTATGCTAGCATTCTTGCATAAATCTTTGGTTAGCAAAAGCGTATGCCTTTCTGTTGAGTATCTCCCTAGGAGTGGAACTGCTGGGTCATAGATATGCTCTGCTCAGCCCTAGTAGATCCAGGCCTGCATTGATGTTGTTTTAAATAGTTCTCAGGTGATTCTGAAAACACAGTGAGGGCTTGAGAGACTCTGCCTCATCCTGTATCACCTCCCTGATTTAGAGCTTAATAGTTGTTGCTTTTTGGAACAACATAACAAGGTCATAATGAAGTTCTAGATAGAGAGGGACAGTCTCTCTTCCCCCCTGTAATCCTTCATCCCATTCCCCTGGACCAAGGCATTCTAACTTTCTCATGTCTCAGCCTCAAAGGCTGGCTGGTCCTGGGAGAAGAAAGAGCCTGAATGCCTGTGCCTCTTATTCCTGGAAACTGGAACACTTAGCCATTGCAAAGAAGAGAATAATAGAGTTGTATAATTTTGGCACTAAATTTCTTAGTCGCCATGCGAGGAACCAATGATATTAGAAGGGATAATCAGCACACAAAACTCATAGCACACAGCCTGGTGCTTCTGTTGTTATGCTTATTTTTATTATCAGTAGCAGCAGCAACAATGAAGCGAAAATATGGTGGGTCTGTGGGTTCTGCATAAGACAGATCTATCTGTGCACTCATTTTTGAATACTCACAGCGTGCACTGTGGGCCAGGCATGGTACACGCATATGGCATGGTACACACTGGGAGGACCGCTGTTTTGAAGACACTCTCTAGTGGGCAAAGGCCACTACATCTCTGAGCTTGTCTGTCCAGGCATGATCTGTGTGGTGTGTGGGGGGCACTTACAGTGGTGGGTGCTTTTGAGGAACTCCGTCCCTGCTGTACTAGGAATGCAGGAAAGAAGATATATCTACTGAGGATGCACCAAAGCTTTATTTCATCATCCCTGAAGGAATCTGTACCCAGAGATCTCCTCTTCAAAAACTGTACTTTAGTTGGGGGTGATTTTAGTCTTGAATGAGAGCGAATAACTCAATTTGGCTCAAGAAGAGAAGGTTGGAAAACATTGTGATTGATTGAGAGGTTTTACATGTACAGCAACCTCGGCAGAACGGAACCACTGGGCAGGGGAAGTGGGCAGCTCCAGTGATGGATGGATGGGTCTGTCTGTTTTGGTCTCTTTGATCTGTCTTCTTGCTTTTAGCTCTGTCTGACTCTCTGTCTCTCACTCTTCTTTTTCTCCACCTCACAAGTGCTCTTTATCTCTCTGTGCCTTTGTTCTTTCCTCTTCTCCGCCTTCCAGACTCCTCTGTTCACTCACAGTTTCTGTTTCCCAGAAGTTCAGCTGGCACTGGCCTTTGCTTTGCCATGGTTCTTAAATATCTCAATTCAGCCTCAGGATCTTTGGGGTCCTGTGTGTTTGTAATTTTATTTTCTGTCTCTTTACTCAAGCTCCCAAGAGCATCTGATTGGCTCATTAATCTTTTACGCTAGGTACCTGATCTCCAATGTATAGAATAGTGTCACTTTGCCTGATTGAGCTTTGACCCATGAACCAAGAGGTCATAGGTTCAATTCCCAGTCAAGGCACATGCCTGGATTGTGGGCCAAACCCCATTAGGGGATGTGTTGGAGGCATCCAGTCAATGTTTCTCTCTCGTCGATGTTTCTACTGCTCTCTTCCTCTCCCTTCTTCTCTCTCTATAATCATTAAAAACATATTTTAAAAAAATACCATTTAGAATACTATTCCTTGAATTAGGGGTCCAATTCTGATGCAATCAACTGTAGTTAGGAAATTAGGACTACCTGGTCTAATTAGCTCAAACTATTCAGCTATAATACGGACAATTCTCTTAAGGGGATGTGTTGAGTACAACAGAGGATCACACATGATAAGAAACCTCCTCAGCTTCAGATTCCTGACATCTGAAATTTGCTGGGCGATTGACCAGAAGCTCCTGGGGGCCAGAAATTCTGCCTTAGGCCTTGGTTAGTGCTCAGAAACTGATTCAGAAGGCTCGGTGGTATTTTTTGGAGTGAATGAATCCACCTCTCTGTATTCTATAACAAATCTTGTTTTCATTCACGCCCTGAGTGGTGGGGTTTCACTCCTTCACTTGCTCATTCATTAAAAATATATTTACAGAGCATATGCTTTTGTGGCAGACACTGTTTTATACACCCGAGACTTGACAATAAAATAGGCATTATCCTCGACTTTGTGGAGCATACTAATTCATATTAGGAAGAAGAATAAAGTAAAGTGAGAGGATGGTGATGTGAGAGTATTTTAGATAAGGTGGTCCGAGAAGTCTGGTTTGAAGAAGTAACACTGGGTAGTTAATTGAATAAAATGAGGAACTAAACTTTCCACAAACCTAAGGAAATATTTTTCTAGTGGAGAGATTTCTTTCATTCAGAAGGAGCAAGCAACAAATGCAAAGCCCTAAGGTGGCCATTAGCTCTGTGGGTTTGTAGCACAGCAAGATGGTGGGATAGCCAGCCTCCAAGAGGGTCCCCGATGATCTCTGCCTTAGGGTATTTCTTTCCTTGTACAGTTTCTTTGCACACTGATTCAGAACTGATCTGTGTGACCAGTAGAGTATGTCAGAGGCGATGCTGTGACATCTAACTAGGTTAATAAGCACATTGGCATTCTGTGTTGGCCTCTTGGATCACCTACTCTGGGGTAGTCATCTGCTCTGTCATGGAGACACACAAGGGCGCTGGAGGGTAGCTCATGTGGAGAAGAACTAAGGCCTGTCACCTTGCCAGATGTGTGGGTAAGACACTTGCCAGGAGATTCCTAGCTCCAGTCAAGTCCTCAGATAACATTAGCCTCAGCAGACATCTTGGTTGTAATTTCATGACACCCTAAGCCAGAAGAGTGCAGCTAATCTGCTCCCAAGCTTCTGACACACAGAAATGGTGAGATATTATGTCTTTACTGTTGCTTTAAGCCCTTGAATTTGGGGATAATTTGTTATGCGGCAACAGATGATTACTATAGGTGGCCAGTGAGTCTATGGACTGAGCAATGGGAAAATCCTGTAGATTAGGTCAGAGAGGGAGCACAAGATGATAGCGTATGTAATTTTATAGTTTATGATTAGGGATTCTGAATTTGATGGAAAACCACTGAAGGCTTTAATCATAAGTGTAGGGGGGCAGTTTTGAAAGTGGGTGAATGCACCATGAGTTAGAGGGAGAAGAGCCAGCCATGAAGACCAAATAGGAATGACCAGGGAGTAGAGGGAAACCAGGGGATCCTAGACATCATGCGCAGAAAGTGCTTCAAAAAGCAAGGAGGAAGCAAGGGGACCAAGTTCCCCTGCATGTTTTAGTGAGCTGAGCTCTGAGAGGTGACCAGTGACTTTGGCCTGATGGAGATCGTTGCTAACCGGGGCATGAAACTCGCAGCCTTACAGATGTGCTGATGGATTTCTAAGTACATTCTGCTGGTATTCCTCTTTGTTGTGCTGTGATAAAACTAATGCCGCCAGAAGCAGCACCGGTCCCCCGTCTGTCAGGTTTATACTGTGGCCTTCATTTTGTACCTCTCCTGCATACTAAAGTAAAAAAAAAAAGAAAAAGATTAGGCCTATTGTAAAGTTCTTTGCCTCAGTCTCCCCACCTGGAAGCAAGCACTGTCCTAACACCTGGTGTTGGATCCTGGGCTTCTCTGCACAGAGGCTGAGAGAGCTCCTGCTTCCTGCATCTGCAAATAGCCATGTGCTCCCGGAGAGAGCAGCTGCCACGCAGGTGAGCAAAGCCAACCTGAGACGGAGGTGCAGGCTGCCTCCGCCTCCTCTGTGACGCTTCCGCATTTTGCCATCAGAGCTTATATGCAGGGTGCCAGCCACTGGTGCTCCCATTATTGGTTGCCTGGCATTCCAGGTGTCAGTGGACACAATTGATTCCCCTGCCAGACTCATAGCATCTTGCGGAGAGGACAGGTTGGTGATCACCTTTTATCCCTGTTGCCTAATGGTGTCTCTGTTAAGGGACAAGTGCACAGAACGATGCTGACTTTCGATTTTAAATTAGTGGTTCTTTCTATGTTTTTATAGTTTGGCACCGTTCCCCAAAGCCCTCTGCCCTTCATTAAATTCTGACTTCTTGGAGAAATCTAAGGCATTGTGCTCGCTCATTCATTCATGCATGCATGTATGCGTTTACCCGATAGATATGTGTTAGTTGGTCATTCCAGACATTGCACCCCAGTGAACAAGACAGAGGTCCCTGCCCTGGCAGAGCACAAGTTTAATGTCATAGTTTCCCCATCAGGGTCCCTTTGGGAACTTTTTAAAAAAATATAACTACCAGGATCACATTTCTAGTCTACTGGTTAATAAAGTTCAGAATAGGGTCTGGGGATTGGCATTTTTTAAAAAATATGTTTTATTTATTTTTTTACAGAGAGAAAAGGAGAGGGATAGAGAGCCAGAAACATCGATGAGAGAGAGAGAGACATCGATAAGCCCCCTCCTGCATGCGCCCTACTGGGGATGTGCCTGCAACCAAGATACATGCCCTTGACCGGGATTGTACCTGGGACCTTTCAGTCCCCTGGCCGACGTTCTATTTACTGAGCCAAACCAGTTTCGGCATGGGGATTGGCATTTTTTAACAAATCCTGTGTGATCCTGCAGGCAGAAACAGGAGTTATGTCAAAAGGCATATTATTCTGATTCCACATTTAGTTTGGGGCTTTGGGGAAATCTCTTAACCTGTCTAACCCCCACTTTCTCCACCTGCAAAGTGGACAGAAAGTCTTCTCTTGCCTACCGCTAGGGCCAGGGTGGGGAGAATGTGAGATCATCAGTAGCAGTGTGTGTAGTATATTTTAGATTTCTATACACAGACCATAAGTTGTTATTTGGCATTAGCCAGTGTTAGGGACTTACTTACATGCATCTGGCTCTTGCTTATTAATGTATAAATACATTATTAGGGCACCTACCATGTGCAAGTTAGGGTCTTACATCTTCCTTGCACTCTTGGTAGGGAGTCACTGAATTGGCTGTAAAATTCACAGCTGATGGCATTTTAATGCACTGCCTCTCTAAGTATGTTGCATTTAACATCTTGAAGAAAATCATAAAATAATTGATAATAATAACAATTGCAACTGTTTCATTGAAATCTTACAGTATGCCAAGTGCTGTGACAAAGTACTTGACTTGGAGCTGAAAAGGACTTTTGGAACTGTCTCCTGGAGGCCCCCAATCAATGTAAACTTGATCATTTTTTTTAACTTTAATAGTGCTACCAACAGCCGGGTAACGAAGACTCGTTTAATATAAATAGAAAAATTGTCCATTCCTGTTGCTTCACTATAGACGCATGGCACACGCCTGCTTGAGCCCCCGCCTTCAGCTCAGCCCTCCCATTTCACAGATTAAGAGTCTGATGCTCAGAGACAGGGCTCGCAGAGGATCATTTGTGCGGGTCTGAGCGCCTGGCTCTTTTATGACATTGCTTCTTCGGTACAGCGGGCGTCAGATCCTCCTGTGCAGTCAATTAACCCGCCGCCCCGGCCTTCAATTCCGTTACCCATCGCAGGCCGAGCACAGCCTCTCCTTCATGGCCGTGACCTGCCACATGCCCCGGGCCTCGCTGTCTCTCTGGGGGCCCCCACAAGCCCTGCGTCTCCTCCACGCGCCCTCCCCTGCTCTGTGCACATCACAGGCAGAGAAATGTTCCATCAGGCATAAACCAGCGCTCCCTCTCATGATCTCCTCCTCACCTCATTAGCCGCTCAGTACCCTCTGTCTGGAAGATGGGTTCTGGTGCGGCAATTGGAGCAGTTTAATCGGCAGATTAGGGAAGACCCGGTGTCCTGGCCGTCACCGGAGAGGAGACTGAAGCAATAGTCCGTTTTAAAGCATATTTCCTGCTCTCAGTTCTTGCACATTTGTGTTCCCAAACTCTAGGAATTCCATAGTGTTTTTTGCACCACCGGTTTCTTCATTGGTTCCCATCTCGGCCCAGATATCACTGCCATAGAGTGGCCTTCCTGTTGCTATCCGCTCTCCATTGCTTCCTGCCATGTGATGGTGCACTGGCTGTCAGCATCAAATCTCACTCTGAAGGGGGTCATGGCAGGCAGGCTGGGAGCTGACCCCCAAGATCCCACCTCCTAGTCTTCACACTTCTGTGTAATTCCCTCCTGTTAAGTGTGGGTGGGACCTGTGGCAGGTTTCTAAGCAGTAGAATATGGCCACAGGGAGGAATGTGATGATGTGATTAGGTTACATTACGTAGACCCCACCTTGCCAGCAGACTCCCCTCTCTGTATTGCTGGCATTGAAGGAGCAAGCTGGTGTGAAGGGGGTGGATCTTTTTGGAGAAGCCCATTTGGGAAGGACTGCAGGTAGCGGCTAGGGGCTGAGCAAGACACTGCAGTCCTTGCATTTATAGTCACTAATAAGTAGATTTGCCTAACACCTACGTGAGCCTCGAAGTCGGTGCGTTGCCATTGAGCCTCCAGGTGAGAACTGAGCCTTGGCCAATGGCTTCATTACAGCCTTTCAGAGAATGCCGCTGAGCCTTGCGCAGACTCTTCAGCCACAGAGACTCAGAGATAATGTGTTCTTTTATTTAAGTATGTATATATGTATTTATTTATTTATTATTTATAAAATATATTTTATTGATTTTTTACAGAGAGGAAGAGAGAGAGACAGAGTCAGAAACATCGATGAGAGAGAGACACCAATCAGCTGCTTCCTGCACACTACCCACTGGAGAAGTACCCACAACCAAGGCACATGCCCCTGACCAGAATCGAACCCAGGACCACCCAGCCTGCAGGCTGACACTCCATCTACTGAGCCAAACCAGTTTCGGCTAATGTGTTCTTTTAAATCACAGATTATGGCAATTTGTTTTAAATCACAGAACACAAAAAAAGGCCTATTTCCCACTACTTTACCATGTGACTTGCTTTCACCCATAGAACATGGCAGAAACATCCATGGGCCCATTCTGTGCATGAGCATGAAGAGGTCTCGTGCTCCTTCCTGCTCTCTTGAGTTTCTGTCATTATCATCAGAAGCAGATGACCAGCTAGCCCACTGGTTCTAGAAAGGGAATGAGAGCCCTGGGGAATAGATGTTCCTAGAATGGCCGTCGCCTAGTTGACTGGCAGATGCTCAAGAAACAATATTCCTCTTGTTGTAAGTCACTGAGGAAGGGTCAGGAAGACTCAGTGGATACAGGTAGAACTGAGACTGGGGCCTCGATTTTCTGATTGTTAAGCATGGTGGCTTTTCAGTAAAAAGCAATGTAAATTAAACACCAATATTTATGTGGGCACAATGCTTTGGGATCTGGGTAGATAGGAGTCATGGGGGGAGTTCGTTAAAACACTTGAACTTATATACTAAATTTTACATTTGTGCATGTTGTGGGAGAAAGTCTATATGACCACTCATATTTTAAAAGAGATTCATAACATCTTGCTTATTTAAGAATCAGTGATACTGACAGAAATCGCTTCTCCCTTGTTACGTCTAGGGGATGATGTTGTCCACTTAGGAAACACAATTTCCAGTCTTAATTCATTTCTCCTAAGTGTCTTAAAATCTTGTGGATTGATTCTTGGTGGCTTTCAGACAAGGCACCATTTCTTTCTGCCCAGACATTGTTGTTATCAGTTAAAATTATCCATATTTCCCCAAGGAGAATGCTAATAAAGACATTTGTAAAATTCCCAACACCAAGACATAAGCATGCTAATCTCCTTAAGTTATGTCAGTTCTGTGACTCCAAAAGATATTACTTTTGTCTGTGTGATTATGACAAATTGAGGGGAAGCATAGTGTTTTCGGTTACCGGGAATAAAATATCAGGGAATCCAAAGGAGCATGGAGTTCAAATCCCCAGGCTGTTCCTATTTCCCAGCTGTGCAGTCTTGCAAAAGTCACTATAGTTTTCTGAGCTTCTAGGTTGGGACGGTCACATCTGTATTCACAGGGTTGCTATGAGAACTAAAGGAGCTCACGAGTAAAGTGTGCTTGCATATAGTTTTCACTAATGTTGAAAATATCACATGTAATATCACGCTTCCTGTAGTTTTAGTTGCTTAAGCAGCACATTTTAATGGCTTAAGATGTTCTAACAACTTACATGCCTGATGAGTGCTCATTTCATTTCCTCGGCAGCCTCAGTTCTGTAGAATAAATAGTTGACCCTTAAAGATAGACTGGAGAGGCAGTGTCCTGCCCATTTCCCCCAGCCCTGACACATCAGAGTGGGGAGAGAAACTTCTGTGTCTCAAAGTGATCACCCGGGGAATAGAAATGGGTGGTGATGTCCACTTACCATTGCTAGCCATGTTGGTTGCTAGCCATGCTCTGCCCTTCTGGACACATGGGCTAAGTAAATACCAGTATTTTTTAAAATATATTTTATTGATTTTTTTTACAGAGAGGAAGGGAGAGAGATAGAAAGTCAGAAACATGGATGAGAGAGATACATCAACCAGCCGCCTCCTGCACGCCCCACAGGGGAGATGTGCCCACAAGCAAGGTACATGCCCCCAACCGGAATTGAACCTGGGACCTTTCAGTCCGCAAGCTGATGCTCTATCCACTGAGCCAAACCGGTCTCAGCAAATACCAGTATTTTTATATTGTTCCTTTGGCACTGTGACTTTGGAGTGTTCTTAGCTATTGTGGTACATACGTCAAAGAAAGAAGACTCCAGGATGGTTTAATAATAATCATAGCAGATTTTTCTTGTCTTGTTAAGAACATAGAGTTTATGAGGCATTCAGAGAATTCCCAAATAATAAAGAATCTTAAAGATAATCAATTCACTTTTTTCCACTCCCATTGTCACCCCGCCATTCTCAGTTGTCTGTCCATCTCCTGTCAAGATTATTCCAACAGTTTTTAACTGGTCTCCCGCCCTCTAGTTTTGCTCCCTTTTAATTCAATCTGGAGTCACAATGATCTTTGTAAAATACAAGTCAGATTAGGTCCTCTTCAAGGCCCTTTGGTGGCTTCTCAGTGACTTTACGATAAAGGTCAGACTTTGTCATGTTGTGTCCAAAGCGGGACCTTGCCTCATCTCTCAGCACACTTCTGAGTCTGTGTTTCACCAGATTAAATTCTATTTAATTCTCCCAGCCATTCACAAATCTGTCCAGTGTTGGCTGTTGAGGGAGTTTGGCACATTGAGTCTCTCTAGTCTACGTCTGGCTCCGGAACGACAGGTAGATGACATAGGCCCAGGCCACCGGGGTAGTGCCATTTTATGATAATGCCGGAAGGGAACATGGACTAAGGGGACTTCTATTCCTCCATCCCTGAATTACATGGAACCACCGCCCCTCCCCCCATAGAGCTGAACAACTGCATGCCTTCAACAGTGAGGAATTGCCCCTGTGAAAATTAGGGGACAGGGCAGCAGAGCAGAAAATCCTAGGTGCTCTAAATATTGCTTAGATAGAATACAAGAAGCACTAGTCATAAAAGAAAATAAATCATAAGTTGGACTTTATGGAAACTATTGCTCTTTAAAAATTTCCATTAAAAAATGAAAAGACAGGCCACAAACACGGGACAAAGAAATAGCTGTTAAAGAACTGTA
The DNA here is from genome assembly GCA_004026805.1 of Lasiurus borealis. Lineage (NCBI taxonomy): Eukaryota > Metazoa > Chordata > Mammalia > Chiroptera > Vespertilionidae > Lasiurus > Lasiurus borealis. The sequence goes on along the minus strand of PVJN01010099.1, from coordinate 14,445 downwards.
TATATAGTATATAAAGGACTTGCAAGAATCACTAATGAGAAAATACATTAAAAATTTGAAAATATTTCAGGCATTTTACCAAAGAAGAGATATGGAAACAAACAAAAACCCACAACAATAACAACACACACACACACACACACACACACAAAAAAAAAAAAAAAAAAAAAAAAAAAAAAACACTGAAAAGAAGCTCAATGTCATAAGTCATCAAAGGAATAAAAACCAAAACCACAATTAGCTGTCAATCTCCAACTATTAAAAGAAGGGGAAAACTAATACCAGTTAGGTTGGAGGTGGGGAAACATAGTCTTAATGTTGTTTATGAGATATAAAATGGTTTACCTACTTTGGGAAACATTTTGGCAATTTTTATATAAAGTTAAACACACATGTATAATATGCATCTTTTTTTCTAGTGCCACAGACTGGGTGGCTTAGGCCAGTGGTCGGCAAACTTATTAGTCAACACAGCCAAATATCAACAGTACAAGGATTGAAATTTCTTCTGGAAAGCCAAATTTTTTAAACTTAAATTTCTTCTAATGTCACTTCTTCTAAATAGACTCGCCCAGGCCGTGGAATTTGGTGGAAGAGCCACACTCAAGGGGCCAAAGAGCCGCATGTGGCTCGCAAGCCATAGTTTGCCAACCACTGGCTTAGACAATAGAAGTTTATTTTCTCTCAGTTCTGGAAACTTGAGGTCCAAGATCAAGGTGTGAGCAGTTAGGGTTTCTCCTGAGTCTCTCTCCTGGGCTTGCAAACTAGTCAGCTTCTTGCTGTGTCCCCCACCCGGCCTTTTTTTGGCGTGTGCTCACCCCCAGTGTCTCCCTGTGTGTGGCCAAATTTTCTTTTCTTTAAAGGACACCAGTCGAATTAGATTAGCATGCGCTCTAACAGCCTCATTTTAATTAATCACCTCTCTGAAGGCCTTATCTCCCCAAACAGTTGCATAGTGAGGTACTGGGCATCAAGGCTTCAACATGAGTTATGGGGAGACACAATTCGGTTAATCACACCCTAAGCTCTGCCATTTCCCCTTCTAGGTATTTATCCAAGAGAAAGAAAAATATATGTCCACACAAAGACATGTATGGGGATGATAATAACGGCTTTATTCATAATCACTGGAAACTGGAAAAACTGAAGTCTCCATCATAGTAATGGATAAACAAATTGTGATAACACCCACACAATGGTATGTTACCCAGCCATGAAAAAGAACAAACTCCTAATACAAGCAACAACATGAATGAATCTCAAAAGCATGATATTTAGTGAAAGAAGTCAGAAGCAAAAAGCTATGTACTGTATGATCCCATTTATATGACATTCTGGAAAGAAATTACATCAGTGGTTCCCTGGCACTGGGGGTCAAGGGAGGGAAGCGAATACAGAAGGGGATGAGGAATCATTTCAGGGTGATGGACATATCTATATCTCGATACTAATGGTATTTATATAACTTCATATGTTTGTGAAGACTCATAAAAATTTACAACTAAAAATGAATCTTATTGAATGTAAATGCTATTTAAATTATACACTTAAAGAGAGAGAAACTGATTAAGGTTCAAAGAGGCCCACAAGTTTGCTCAAAATCTTCCAGGAAGTTACTTATGCATAATCATCTCACACCCAGCATCCTTTCCTAACTAAAATCTTTGTTTATGGAGCCACTAAGGAGGAAATAATCCCTCCCGCCCCCCATAGAAATAAAACAAAATCATTAGCCACTCTCTCTTAGAAGGAATGACGATGATGGGGATCCACTGATGAAGTCACTTCCCATTAGGGTCTCCATCTGCACTGTTGACCGTCTTGCAGGGCTGTGTGATCTCAAGTGGGGACTTTTCAAGGACAAGGACATATGGATCTAAGTACTTCTGTGGTCTTGGGATCTACTCTTGGGAGAGTCACACACTGCTAAGCGGTTTACTTCTCCAAAGGAGTCACTGGATATTTCTGGGGCCTCAGTTTCCCCATTCTTAGGAAGTAAAAGTGCCTTGAGTTTCTCATACCCAAATCCAGTGTTTGTTAGAAAAGAAATAATGACAGCCAACTTTTTTAGTTGCTTAAGATGTGCTCACAGCTTACATGGGTGATGAATACTCATTTCATTTCTTCAGCAACCTCTGTTTATGGCTTAAGGATGGGCTGGAGAGGCAGCCACGTGGTGGATGCAACTGGTGTCCTGCCCATTTCCCCCAGCCCTGACCACTTCACTGCGCCAGGCCTGACTTTCAACTGAGATCTTTCTCTGTTGAAACCTTTTTTTTTCCATATATGCAACAGGATGGTAATAATCCCACTGAACGATGCTTAACAGGAATTGGTGTATGTAGGGTGTTCCAAAAAATATATATACATACTTTGAATAATTATAAAGGCAGTGTTTTTTAAAACACATTTCATTTTCAAAATTGAGCTATCAGCTGTTAAAGTGTGTATACACTTTTTGGGGAGATACCCTGTATATCTAGCTCTTTTGCCCGTTGGGTGGGATAATTCTAAAGTCTGCTGGCTTCCTGAATTTCCAAAGGGAGTTTGGGTCCCACCTTTTATTGGCTGCCTTCCTTCTCCCCCAACCTCTCCAATTTCATTTCCCTATTCTTCTCACTTCCCTCGAGTAACCCAACCTGGACGTCATCATGGCGCCTTGGAGTTACTGCTGTAAGAAGCACGAGAAACTGTCCTCAAATGTGTCTCAGAGGCCACATGTATGCATAACCTAAAACAAAAAATTTTTAAAGGAATATCCTAGAAATGTCAGGAGGAAGGGAGTGCATGGGGAGTCCTCATGCTGAAGAAAGGCTTTCTGGAAGCGTTGAGAGTTGAGTTCAGCATTTAACCACAAGTGAGAGTTTGTGTCTCCTTAGTTGCAGAGTGCACACATGTGGCGGGATTGTCATGGTTGAGGGAAGAACACAGCATACCAATGACACTAGGGCCCAAGGTGGACAGATTGAATCTGTCTGGGCATTCGTGTCTTTCCATGATGCCACCCATTCCAACACTGGTCCTCTTTCTTCCACAAAGTGGAAAGAAGGCCAGTGAGTTCGTGTCCCCCTCATGTGCTGATGTCTGACAGACGGTTCCAGATCCTCGATTGTCTCTGAGCTCCTGGCCTGCAAGCCAGGGCTGGGTGAGCAGCGGTGTGTGGGAAAGGTAGTGGCCCAGACTTATGTCTTCCTCCCGATCCCAGAGACAGGTGGGAGCGATGACACCACCACTCTGACTGCCTTGGTGATCATGTTTCACATCTGGGTAGTGACAGCTGAGGCTGCCTGAGTAGTGAATGACACAATGTCTATAAACCTTATCACAGTTCCTGGCACATGACAAATGGCCAAGCAGGGTGACCCTGGGGAACAAGACATCTTAGCATAGAAAAGTGATCTTGCACTCACGCTCTAAATAACTCGAGGCTCGGTTCTTGGAGGAGTGACTGGCCTCCAACATCTCCATTGAATGGAGACCATGACCCATTTCTAGGTGGAGGTGCTTATGAGCTGATGCATGTAGGGTACCACACTGATGCTCAATAGACATCATTAAATCTCGGTCTGCAGGCCCAGGAGTGGGGACAGTCTTGGAAAGAAATGCACCACAACTTTGCTCGAATGATCTCCCCTATTTCTTCTACCCAAGGCATAAACCAGGGTGGAATAGGATTTGCCTTGAAGCTAATGAGCTTGTACTTCAGAATTCCTCCCTTGCACAGTCCTCCCAAGGTCCAGACATTTTGTTTCTACTTTGCCTTTTTTTCATCAAATTGGGCTTCTTCCCCCACAACTGAGCAATCTTCAGTGCTCACTACTGGGGTTCCGTACTGGCTGGGGACCGAGGTTCTTGGGGACATTCTCTGGGATCACAGTGGGCATCCAGTTAAAAGCCAAAGGAGTGAGTCCAATCAACATTGTTCCTCATCGGTCCGCTGTGGGGTCTCCCAGGTCTTGTCTTCCAGGGTCCATCCTTCCCCTCCTCCCTGCCAACCTCCACAACAGTCACAGAATATCCGAACATAGGGAGGATGGGGTTTTATCTCCTTCCTTCCCCCCCTGCCTCCCTCCCATTTACTTCCTAGAAAAAAGGGGGTTTTATCTTTTCTCTAAAACGAAGTCACTCCAGGAGTGGCCAACAAGGGACAGAGAGCTGTCTCATTTTTTTGGCGCCCTGCTCTGGGATTCAATTGTTTTCTCTGGCCTTTTGTACTCTTAGTTTATGAAAAATCAATAGTTTAATATAGAAAAAAAGTCCCTGGATATCTATTTAGAGTTCTATTACCTTCATTGCAGGCCCAGGCTCTGCCTGCCTGCCAAGAATTTCTAAGTCAGATCGTTTTGCGCCGTGTCGGCCCTGCTGTCTGGAGCCGATCCACCAGACACAGGATGATAACAATCATAACACCAGCAGCAGAAGTCTGACACGTGTCCGGGCCAAGCACTTCTGAGACGTTTCGTGAACGATGGCACTTATGTACATAGTCAATACTCAGTAAATGTTTAACTAAATTATTTCAAATTAATAATTACAAATGGCACTCCCCAAACAGATAGGCGAGACAGCATTGTGCTTATAATAGTAAGGGAAGCAGCTATGGAGTTAGCATCCACTGTATTTCTCCTATTCAGCATACTCACTTAAGAAAACATTTATTCTCCTCATTTTCTAGATGAAGAAACTGAAGCTTAGGGAGATTATGTGACTTACTGAAGTCACTGAGGGAAAACAACTGTGCAATGGCGCCCCTCGAGCTTGATAAAGCCCATTATAAATGTTTTTATAATTCCCTGAGGATATTTTTCTATTGATTTTTAAAGAGAGGACAAGGGAGAGGGGAGGGAGGAGAGAAGGAGAGAGAGAAACATCGATGTGAGAGAGACACATTGATCGGTTGCCTCCTGCATGCACCCTGACTGGAGCCAGTTAGAGAATCTGCAACCAAAGTACATGCTCTTGACTGGGAATCTACCTCCAGACCCTTCAGTCTACAAGCTCACATTCTTCTTTTTTCTTTGTCTTTTCTTCTTAATTTTTTTTTTATTGTGCTACATGTATACATATCTTCCCATTGTCCCCCCTCCCAGGCATATCCCCACCCGCCAGTGTCTTGTGCTCATTGGTTATGCTTATATGCCTGCATATAAGTCCTTTAGTTAATCTCTTATCTACCCCACCTCTCCTTAAACTTCCTGCTGTAATTTGACAGTAAGTTTGATGCTTTACTGCTTCTGTGTCTATCCTTTTGTTCATCAGTTCATGTTCTTTATTAACCTCAAATGAGTGAGATCATGTGGTATTTCTTCTTCATTGACTGGCTTATTTCACTTAGCATAAGGCTCTCCAGTTCCATCCAGGTTGCTGCAAATGGTAAGAATTCCTGCCATTACAAGCTCACATTCTAACCATTGAGCCAAACCGGCCAGGGCCATGAAGCCCATATTTTTTATGCTCAACATTAGAGCCGCTCGGCTCTGGGAAATACAACCCAGTGAGAATTAATTAATGATGACCCCCTAACCATTGATGTTTTGGACTTAATCTTTTCTCCTTGTTCTTTCTTCAACTCCAGACAGTGGGTGATTGGATTAAGCCACGTGGACCCTGGAATGGAAGGCAGCACATTCTGTGTTCCACGGAGACCCGTGACTCACGCTGACTGCGGAGGAGGTAGGCCAGTTGGGCACTCTTTGGGAAACCCTGTGACATTACCTTCCTGCTCCACATTGGATCTGTTTCCTTGAGATCGTCGAGGTGGGACGGTAGTTGACATAGTTGATAATAGATTACATTTTAGAGAAATTTGATTAAATGTTTATACAGCTGCATTTGTGAGCATTGGCTTTGATTACATAGGCTGCATTTGTGTGTACTTGGAATCTAACACCCCTCTGCTCCCCTCCCCCACCCATACACCCACACCTTTTCCCAGGGCTCAAGGATCCTAGCATATCTCACAGGCTCCAGGCTTTTACCTTTAGGCTCTTGTGGATAAAATGGCCCAGCTCATAGCAACTTCAATGCCATCTTCTCTCATTAGTCTCTCCATCCTATTGCTTTCAGTAGTTTTGCTGAGATAGAATTTACTTTCCATAAAATTCTCTCATTTTCAGTGTGCAATTTAATGATTTTCAGTAAATTTACAGGGTTATGCAACCATCGCTATAATCAAATGTCCATCTAATTTTAAGGAAGCGTTCAGTTGCATCTTATAGTGCACTTTTCCTTCCAAATAGCTTTTCACCTCGTAAACATGTGCTCCTTGAGGGCAGGCCTACGCTCTCGCAGCTTCCGCAGCTAACACTTGAGGTGTGACTGGTTGCAAGACTGACACTTCGTTTGCATCATTTCTTCGCATTCTCACACACTTTACATAGATCAGGCCTGCTTATTCATGATTCACAGGTGAGAAATGCTTTAGTCCAGTGGTTCTCAACCTTCCTAAGACCGAGGCCCTTGCATACAGTTCCTCATGTGGTGGTGACCCCCAACCATGAAATTTTGCTACTGTTATGCATCATGATGTAAATATTTGCATTTTCCGATGGTCTTAGGTGACCCCTGTGAAAGGGTCATTCGACTCCCAAAGGGATCGCGACCCACAGGTTGAGAACCTTTAATCGTTCAAGTGTTCTTGACAGTTCAGCCTACAAGTAAGTGTTAGGCACGTTTCTAGGCACTGTGAGGGTCATCACCATGGCCACCTCTTCAGAAGTTGGGGGAGAGATAAGCAATACAGACATAGACAACAAGTAAATAGGAGGGGAAACCTGTCCCCTTCCGGAGTATAGATAGCATCGCAGGTAAGTCTGGATTAGAAGCCCAGCTTTGCCTCCCATTAGCTCTGTAATGTTGGGCAAGGCGTTCAGTGTCTCCAGCTGGAAAAATGGGCAATAGCAGATTTACGATTCCTGGGAAGACCGAACTGGTTAACCATGTGAACCCCTCCCCGTCGTGCTTAGCACAGAGTCCATGGCCATAAGTGGGGACGTAACTCTCAGGGACTGGCAGGTTTCCTCTTGGCATGCGACCAAACGATTTGGAGGGATGTTTGATGACTCTGCTTGCTGTAGAGACCGGGTGTCAGAGTGGGCAGGAAGGCGCCAGGGAAAGGTGGTGTGAGCCTGAGGAAGATGAGGAAGGAATGCTGTGCAGTGCGGTAACTCGTGGTTTGGGGGAGAGCAGATCTGGGACAGAGCCTTGAGGAAGAAAATGAAAAGCCCAAGTTGACAGGAGAAAGAGATAGAGATAGCACACATGGATGTGGGGGCTGTGCTCCATCCCCTAATTTCAGATACGGATTCCTGCATGCTGGGAAATTGAGGGTTTCAAGAAATTTTACTGAAAAAACAAAGAAAAGACAGCTCTCCATCCATCATCCAAAATGAAGTAACAGAGACAGGAAGTGCAGGTGCCATTTAAGGGTGGGGTTTGTACATGGCCCTGCCTTGTCAGAGGAGGGAGAGGCCTCATCTAGCTGGGAGATCTAGGAAGTCTCCCTGGAAGAGGAGACTTCTGAACTTGGATCATATGTATGGTTGTCATATGCAGGGATGTTGGGCAAAGGCATCTTAGAAAATAGTAGGTGTCAAGGGAGAAAATTGGGACTCACAAAGGCAGAATGAGTAAGAACAAATTCATTTTTGGTTGAATTAATCCTATAAGTAATAGTAACTGCTGTATATTGCTCTGTGTGCCATAAACTTCCTGTTTGCCCATTGATTGTTATAGTAATTCTGTAAGATAGAGACTGTTATCACTGTTTTGTTGATGAGGGCACTGAGGTTTAGAGAGATTAGTTTGTTCAAAGTCATGTTGCTGAGATGCCAAGATTTGGGGATTTTGCCTAAAACCTCCAATCTCCGTTACTTCAGAACGAGTGCCACGTGGCAAGTGGGCAGGGCTGGCAGAGCAGCACTGCGGCTCCGGGTTGGAAAGTTTGCTCAATGCGAACACTGTTGTCCTTGTCCCATGAAGGGAACCTGCTCACCTGCGAGCCTTTGGCGCCTCCACTCACTTCTCTGAAGGCTTGTTTCCTCTCCCACAAACTGGGGGTCAGAGCCATCACCTCTCAGATTTAAGATGAGGGTTAAGTGGAGAGAATCCATTAACATTCTCATTAGTGCTGTCCACCGGAGGTACTCAAGAAAGGGTAACTAAGTCATTGTGTTCCTTTCCTGGGGCCCGTAACACATGAAGACAGCAGGATGGATTCTCTCACCACTCTGGAGGCTGGAAGTTCAAAATCAAGTTGTCAGCAGGGCCACGCCCCTTCAGAGGCTTCAGAGGAGAGCCCTGCCCTCTTCCTTCCACCTGCAGGCAGTCACTGACCATCCGTGGTTTCTTTGGCTGTAGATGCCTCTTTTACCTCCGCCTCTGTCTTCCCTCCTCCCTCTGTGTCTCTGTCTTCATGCGGCCTCCTCCTCTCTGTGTATGGATCCAAATTCCCCTCACCTTACAAGGCACCCCTGTAGTTGGGTTGGGCCTCACCCTAATCCAGTATAACCTCACCTTAACTTGGATACATACACCTCATTTCCGAATTGGATCACACACTGAGATTCTGGCTGGATCTGAACTTTAGGGCGGAGGGCACTCTTTAACCCTGGGCAATCATCCTCATTAGATAAGAAATGCAAAATGCCTGGTAAAACTCTGGAACCGCATAAATGCTCAATAAGAGACAGCCTTCATAATAATAAACACAACAACAACAACAACAACAACAACAACAACAAATGATAATCACAAAGAAGATCATGGATTTAAGCTATCTAGTACCATGCTCAGCACATGAATTCCCTTCTTCCCCAAAGCCCCAGCACACCCGGGCACACATAGCAGGGAGCTCAGCAAATATTGGTTGAACAAACAGCAGATCTTCGTTTCTTAGAAAAAGCCCCGCCATTCATCTCCAAGAAACTGGCATCAGATGGGGGATGGAGCGGCCGGTGGGGCTGTCACCTGTGAGCAGGAGGTGCGAGTGGACGCGGGCAGGCTCCCTGCCTCGGGCGCTGATGGCCACTCCTAATGAGACAGAGTGAGAAACGAGCTCAGTCCTTGGAGCTGTAGTTTATTCCTTCCCGAGCCCACGGGGTCCCAGCACCGTGACACCAGCTGTTTTCTGATGCCTTTCTGGAAAAAGCACAAGCTGTTCCTGGTTTAATGGTGCAGGAGACACCCTCAGCGCAATTCCCAACACAGCAAGGCAGAGAGGGAGACTGGATTCCAGGCCTGGATCTGCACTGGGATCCCAGTGGCTGAGGGCCTGTTCTTTGATGTCCCTGACCCTCAGTCTTCCTGTCTGTGAAGTGGGCATGAGGCACACACCACTGGGCTAGCTTAAGAATTAAGGAGTGGTGGGTCTGAAGAGACCCTGTGTGACCTGGACAGAAAAGTATCTGTGTGGCACTGTCATCTTGTCAGATCTAAACTTTTCCTCCCGCCTAGCAACGCGCCACGTGGAAGCATACTGCTGGCACTCTGTTCACCAAGTCGCATGCCTAGGAAAACATTTGCAACTGGTTTGCACTCTGATGAGGGAAGACAGCTTTGTGTTACCTCCTCAGGGGTTTCTTCCCAATTGGGTCCAAAACCTTAAGAGGGATGAATATATGTATTAATTCGTTCATCTGTTTATTCATTTATCTCTGTCTTTATTCACCCTTCCTACCACCCATTTGGTTATCAGTCATTGAGCCCTGGCTCTGTGCCAGTCATTTCCTGGGTAGGAAGGTGAGGCCGGCAGGGACTCTATTTCCATAGCCCTGGCAGGCTCAGGCGGGAGGGAGGTGAATGGAGATTCCCCAAGGCAAAGCCATATGTCATGATGTGGGGCAAGTCTTAGCTTCTCTCCAGACCTTCGTTTCCCATTTTTAAAATGAGACAGTTGAACCAATTGCTCTTAATTCCCTCCCTAGCCATCAGAGAACTAATGGTACTACTGGGAAGAACGTTGAGCTGGCAGTCAGCAAATTCTGCTCACGGTCCTGACTCTGACACCAACTCAGAAAGGCCCTCATCCCTTTCCACTCTACGTGCCTCAGGCTCCTTGTGGGTACATGAGTGAGATGATCCCCAAGATCCTTGCAGCTTGAGAGACATTTACTTCTTGAGATCATCAACTCCTGGTCTGGGGACCAGCGACACGGCAGTAGTGGCTGAGCAGAGACGCAGAGGAAGACACGGAAGGGCAGGCACAGGAGCCGAGCTCCCAGAGGCTCTGTGCGTTATCAGTAGGCATTTTCCCAGGGTGGTTGGCAGCCTGCTGTGGACGGTGGTCTCTGTCTTCTGCTCTCGCAGGCTGAGCCATCCTACCACATCTCTGCATCTTCACCCAGGTGCTGTGACTATGTGGGGGGAATGCGGGGATCTCCACAGTCTAGGGACAGGGACTGGGCAGTAGAGAGGGCATGGTCTGGCTGAGTCACACTTCCGGCAGAGGTGGGTTTGTGGTGGCCATTCCACCGCTGATTGGTATTTTGTTCTGGCAGCTTTTGGTAGCCCAGGGTGCCCAGTCCCAGAGCAGCAGGCTGTGCTGGGGTCGGTGCCGTGGGTGGGTGCTGCCTATAATAAGGGTAACGCGGCAGTTCCTCGGACCGGGTCTGAAAGCTTCCAGAGTGAGATCTCACCCAGCTTCAGAGATTCCCAGGACTCTCCCCTCCATGCGTGCTCTGTGGGTCCCTGATTCTGGGAACTAGCTCAGCGTAACCCAGGGGCTGAGAGCACTGACAGGGGGCCCACCTGCAAGGATCGAAGTCTGCTTCTCCTGCTTTCCAGCTGGGTGACCTTGAGCACATTTCTCCACCTCTCCAAGCCCCAGTGTCCTTGTCTACAAAATTACAGCAGTATTTCATTTAGTTTGTTAAGGCTTAGAGAGCACTTAGTGAGTGGAGTGTGGTGCATAGTAAGCAACATAGAGTGTAAATTCTGTATAAAGTGGTGAGAGAAAAACACTAATGTTCACCAGCAACAGCTATAACAACTCCCTCTTGGAGCTTGCCAGGGCATAGACACATGGCCAGGGTTTGAGGAAGTGAAGTGGTTATACCACATAGAAACTCGATTTGCTTCTTTAGCCCAGTATTATTTTTATTTTATTTTAAATATATTTTGTTGATTTTTTACAGAGAGGAAGGAAGAAAAATAGAGAGTTAGAAACATTGATGAGAGAGAGACATTGATCAGCTGCCTCCGCACGCCCACTGGGGATGTGCCCACAACCAAGGTACATGCCCTTGTCCGTAATCGAACCTGGGACCTTTCAGTCCACAGGTCGACGCTCTATTCACTGAGCCAAACCGGTTTCGGCAAGCCCAGTATTCTTGAAGTTAGGATCTTTTCCTCCTTATGCGACATCTTCAGCACTTCAGAAAATATTCCAGCCCAGCCACTCCTTCTAGAGAGGGTGCAGCTGAGTCCCTAAGGGGATTGTGTCCAGCTTTGGCTCAAAGATCCCTGGCAAGGCTGGTATGAGAATCTCTCTCAGGATGAGGGAGGTGAAGGCCAGGACTGGCCAAACCAAGAGTGTTTGAAAGATGGCACTCCAACCTGAGATCTGAAGGACTACGGGTCATGGGACCTGAGAGAGAGTGGGGTGTGCTTTTGGCACCAGAAGAAGTTCAGCAGGTGTGGGCTCCCAGAGGCCTCTGTGGATTGTCAGTAGGCATTTCCATGCTGAGACAGATGCATCTTGGTCTTGAAAGAGTCTCAGGAAACACGAGTAGTGCTACAAGCTGGGCAGAGCAGTGTGCTCCCAGCGTGACCTGGGTCTCACTTTTGAATCTCTCCAAGCCCCAGTTTCTGCCCATGTAAAACAAAGAATACTTTCTCTAATGAGGGAAGTGTCTCTATATTATTTTCAGTATCCCTGCATCTATTTGACTCTCACCTACTCTGCAGCCTTGGGGCACTGAAGACTGAGTCTTCACTTGACCTCGGTCAGACACCCCTGTGGATGCACCAAAGAAAAGCTGATTAGATGTGTACATCTGGGTCCTTTTCTCCATGCCCTTCTTGCTTTGTGACATCCATTTTTCCCAAGTACATTTCAAAACGATGTGATGAGTGGAGCCACTGAGAGAAAGAGGCAGAATGGATGGCCAGAGGGATTCAATTAGAGGAAGAACAACCATGTTACCCTTAAAGTTAATGTGAACAGACAACAGAAGGTTAGTCTGGAAAATCAAGTTAACAGTGAGGAGTTGGAAGAGGGGTGCATGCTAATGGGGACAAGTGGAGAGCTGTAAAGGACAGTGGAAGGAGGGGAGGCGGATGAGAGGAGCAGAAGGATTCGCTGGCGGTACTTGAGGTCCTCCTGCAGGAGAGAGTTCTGCTTCTGGGTGCCGGAATGGGAGCTGCTACCAGAATGCCATCTCCATGTGAGGGTGCTCTCAGAAGCCACTGTGGGGGGAACTGTGGAGCTTTGCCTGTAGCCCACACCTCAGTCAGTCTACATCATTGCTCTCCTGGCTTCCAGGCCCGCACTCTCCCTTTCTCTGCTGAGTTCCCTCTCATCCTTCTCCTCCACTCAGAAAAGTATCATTTAAAACCCAGAATGGAGGAGAAACCAAGATGGTGGCTAGATGAACTCCTAAACTGCTCTCTTGCACAATAATTTCAAACTACAGCTAAAAGACAGAACGGACATCATCCAGATCCACAGGAAAGTTGGCTGAGTGGAAATTCTACAACTAGAAGAGAGTGGTTCATGGAAATTCAGAGGAGATGCAAAAAGCTGAGGTATGGAGATATGAGTGTAGAGATGATGGGCGGCAGAGTGCCTGGCTGGCTTCCTCTAGCAAAAGGGAGACAGAAACTCCTAACTGCACTGAACCCCATCTCTGACTGCACTGAACCTCACTTCCATGTGAGACTCATATGGGGGGAATTTAGACTGTTGTGAAAAGGGAGGAGGGCACATAAACTTAGGGGAGCTGCAAAAGGCAGAGGTCTGGAGGTGTGCGAGCACAAGTGTGCAGACAAGGACTGACTGCTGATTGTGCCGCTGGCTTTCTCTAGCGAGAAGAAGATAGAACCTCCCAACTGTGCTGAAATCCAGGTCTGACTGCACTGAACACCAGTTTCAGGCAAGACCCCGGAGACCCAGACTCATATGGGTCCCCGGAAGGCATGAGTGTGCGCAGAGAAGGCTGCAGTGATTACTGAGGGACACTGAGATCCAGGGATGGCTGATGGGAAGCCAAGGCTGTCTGCTCAGCCCTGAGACTCTACCCCATCCAAGCTGAACACAGAGGCTTTTGCAATCTTGCAAGTCTTGTATCAGAAGGCTGACTCCAGCACAGAAGTTCTCCCAATGTAGACACAACTAATCCTCACAATCAGTTGGCTTGAAGGTCAATTCCTTCCAGTGATACCACAACAACAATCAAGACAAACTACAATAAGGCTGTACACACAGTCCATAAAGGGGTGCACCAAGAGAGCCCACCTAAGGAACTGGGGAGGCAGAGCTACTAGGCCATATAGGACATCCAGCACACAAAGCTACTCTACCAACTTAGGGAAGCAGTGAAAATACGGAGAAAAGGAACAGATCACAAATGAAAGAAATGGAGGAAAACAAATGACTGGATATAGAATTCAAAACCACGTTTATAAGGTTTTTCAAGAATTTCCTAGAAAAGATGGATAAATTTAGCAAGACCCAAGAGGAGATGAAAAAGGACCAACTACAAATTAAATATACACTGACTGAAATAAAAAATGTTATACAGAGACCTAACAGCAGACTAGAGAAAAGTAAGAATCAAGTCAAAGATTTGAAATACAAAGAAGGAGAAAACACTCAACTGGAAAAGCAAAAAGAATAAAGAATCCAAAAATGTGAAGATAATATAAGGAGCCTCTGGGACAACTTCAAGTGTACCAACATCAGAATTATGGGGGTGCCAGAAGAGAGAGAGCAAGATACTCAAAACCTATTTGAAGAAATAATGACTGAAAACTTTCCCCACCTGGTGAAAGAAATAGACTTAAAGTCCAGGAAGCACACAGAACCCTGAACAAAAGGAATCCAAAGAGGACCACACCAAGATACATCATAATTAAAATACCAAGAGCAAAAGACAAAGAATATTAAAAGCAACAAGAAAAAAACAGTTAATTACCTACAAGGGAGCACCCATATGATTTCCAGCTGATTTCTCAACAGAAACTATGCAGGCCAGACTGGAGTGGTAAGAAATAGTAACAGTGATGATTAGCATGAACCTACAATCACAATTAATCTACCCAGCAAAGCTATCATTCAGAATTGAAGGGCAGATAAAGAGCTTCACAGATAAGAAAAAACTAAAGTAGTTCATCAATACCAAACCAGTATTATATGAAATGCTAAAAGGTACTCTTGAAGAAGAAGAAGAAGAAGAAGAAGAAGAAGAAGAAGAAGAAGAAGAAGAAGAAGAAGGAGGAGGAGGAGGA